>JAJONR010008473.1:0-27076 GCA_029582245.1 Solanum etuberosum | reverse complement strand
ATATTTAATTCCTTTCATTATCAATGTTATTAATTTTCTCTCATTAATCTCTTTTTTAAAACTTTCAAATTTCTTATATCATTAATGTCATCTTTTTTTCTCAGATTTTTGAATTTTTTTCCTTACATTTTAGAATTAAATAAAAAATGTTGAAAAAAAAATGTCTTTTAATAAAATTTCTTTGTGCTTCCTTGTATCACGTTTTTGTTAGGAAAATATAGTAATCAATGCAATATTGATTGGTATTCAAAAATAAGTAGCAAAACAATAATTATTGATATTTAAAACATAAGTTACGTTGAATTTAATTACATTAAAATATGAAAAGAGTAAAAGTCATGACATTTATGACTTACCATATCAATCATTATGTATAATAGTAGTTACATATTTACACGAACGTATAAATAATATAAGAAATATTTTCTTAGTGAAAATGTGTGAGAAAATTATTATAATGTTTGATGATAATGATATATACGAACTGTTTCCAATATTGATATCTATTTTATTTATATATATATATATATATATATATATATATATATATATATAATCTTTTCAAAAGAAATCTATTTCAAAGAATATGAGTGTCGTGGTCTATGAAACGCGAGTAATGAACTATATATAATTTTATATTTGATTATTTAGGAGAAGTCCATCAACATAATATATGTTTTACATTTTTCTTTTTGACATTTTACTTTCTTTTTTGTAATTCTTTGTTCATTTTGGTATATAATATACTATTTTTATTCATCCACTTTCTATATTTCAATAAAATTATAGGTGATGCTTTATATTAAATGACATTAGTTTCATTTTTAAAAGTTTGTAAAATACTTATGTATTAAAATTATAAACTTGTGTTTAAATTATATTTCAACGTTTACGTTATTTTAATATTAAAAAATAATTAAAATATATAAGAAAAATCTAAATACGATTTTTTTACGATCGCGTGAAGCGCGAGCTGATTCACCCGGGCTTAATAAAAAAGATATTTTCAAACCTACAAGGAAATGGGGTTATCCTAGCAAACAAAAATGAGCATGTGGATAAGCTAAATGACAAGTTAATAGCCATGTTCCCAGGTGAAATCAAGACATTTATTAATTTTGACAGACAGACAATGATACCAACAATTACTATCAAGAAGAATATCTAAACACTTTAACGCCAAATGGTTCACCACCGCATAGGTATTTAGAAAAATACAATACAGATTACAATTGGAAAGATGCAATTACAAATGAAAATATGACTATACTTAAACAGATCCTTTTTTATGCAAGCTAGTATCAAAGGACAATGCATCCATCATGCTGATAAGGAATTTAGACACATCAAATGGCTTATGTGATGGCACAAAAATGATATGCAAAGGTTTTGACAAAAATGTCATGCATGCTGAAATTAGAAGTGGTCATTGTGCAACTAAGCGTGTGCTTCTTCAACCAATCTAACTTTCACCATCGGAAAATGAAGGATATCCTTTCAAGTTTATTCAGAGCAGTTTTCAGTACGCCTTTGCTTTGTAATGACCATAAATAAAGCGCGAGAACAAATAATCCCAATGTTGGTTTGATTTTGTCCCAACATGTTTTCTCACATGGTCAATTATACGTTGTACTATTAAGAAGGATATCGATGTCCACAACAAAAGTTCTGGTCCTAACAGAGAAACCAAAACATCAAAGTGGGACATACACAAAGAACATCGTCTACAAAGAAGTTTTAGGCACACTAACCACATATACTCCTTACGGATTGCGCATGTGCACATGTTTACATTTAATTGAGTTGCTGATATTTATGCAGTTACATTTTCTATTACACATTGCGCACACGTTTACATTTAATCTTCATCGTTCTAATATACCAATAATAACTCATGAGAAGAGTGTTTTAGAGAATGTCTGTATATTGTTACAACTACTTCACACTACTTAGAACAGGATACACACGTACAACGTACATGCCCAAGACTAGTAGTTACAAAACAGCATCTTGTGTTTTATCAAGTTCAAATGAAGGACAAGAAAGGAAGAAAGATATTCCACTGTAGTGTTCTAATCATATAATATACGAGTGATAATATCGAAAACGAAAGTAGTAATAGTTCTACTTTTTCTCAACTTTTCGTACACAAAATTCTTGAACATGGAATAACTTTTACCAGAGAATTCATGTCTTAATTGCTGATCACTAATTCCAACTTTGGAAGATGCTTTTGAATTTTTAGACCAAAGGGGAATATTTAGATTGTGAGAAATATTCTCTACAAGACTTTCAAGTCAAGGGGATAACATATGCGTGTATACAGACTAGAAAAAGTAAATAAAAAGTTAGCCGATTGTGTATGCAAACACCCCTCAACTTATCTATGTAAAAAGTGCTTGAGAACATTCGCGCAAGTTTCTTAAAATTTGAGTTGAAATTAAAGTAATGTATTCAGAAACAAACTCTCTACTTTCACGAATTAAGGATAAAATTTGTGTACAGTCTACTCTCTCTAAACGTCATTTATAATATTACATTGAGTATATATATTATTGTTGTTATTGAGCTAAAAGCATCAATTGAACTCATTCTATATATATATATATAGTCTCTTATATTCAATTTTATAACAACTATCTTCAACATGCGTGGACCTGGAATGACAAATCCTTTTAGAGTAACTTGAAAGGTTATGATGAGTTTTCTTCTCCTTCCTACAAATACTTAGGCCGATATAAATGTAGTATTTGTGTATATAGCAAGTGAAGTATGACCCGCATTACACGGCTGTCTTCAACTTGACAATGAGAATTAAACTCACACCTATTTGTACGAGGACTTTGGACTGTAGTCAAATACGTCTATGTCCTCATTTGCCAGGTGTCGAGTGAAGAGGACGTCGAACTTTGGCCCCTACAACTTTCTACGTACTGTATATACAGAAAGAATATAACAAATAAAAGCATAAAAATCAAAATGTTCACATCAGTATTTGATCATGATGGGGTTGACCTTAATACAATACTCTCCCCGTCCATCTTTACTTGTCATTTATACTATTTTGGGATATCCAACAATATTTATCCAATTTATAAAACTAATAAATATTGAAGTATTCATTTTTCAATGTTTAGATAACTTATATTTAATATGGACGATTTGGTAAAGCTACCTCTATCATTTACTTCTATTTAATGTTTATACCAAGTCAATAGTGGACAACTATGGTTTAACAGAAAGATACATTTTTTTTGCCGCTTTTGTTTTGTCAACTTTTACATATATAGACAAAAAATGGAAGGATTTTTGGACCTAAAAGAAGTGAGTTAATGAGGATCTAGTTCAAAGGAGGGGTGGGTGGTCCTAAGTAATCTAAAGAATCAGACAATATCTGAAAGGATCATTTTGTATTTGCAGTTGTCAAGCACATTATTAGGACCAAATAAAAGAGACAACTAAATCAGACCAAATCTTGGTCTAATAAAATAAAAAAAAAGGTATATATTGCCTTGCATGTCTATTTCACCATCAAAGAACCTTTAGCTAGGCTTTAGGTGGCTAAAAATGTGGTGAATACAAATTTCAAATGAGGATACTGAAAGGCCAAAACTAGTGAGCTAGGGATTGCCTATGTTGCTTTAAAAATAACAAAAAAGTAAAAAGAGATGATTAAGTCAGTAATAAATAAAATGATGAGTACTAAAAATCATGAGAAAGTACAAAGAAAGTCTTTTACGTAGATTTTCACTAAGGAGATTCAAAACATAAAGAAGTCAACTGAATTCAATATCTAACATAATTTCAACTTTATATATGTCATTTCAAGGGTGCAACACTTCTCAGTTTGAGCTTGAGTCGAGTCACAAAAAAAGATTATGATGAGCACTTTTAGAGTCACAAAAAAAAAGTTATGATGAACACTTTTAGAGTCACAAAAAAGGTTATGATGAACACTTTTAGAGTACAATAGAATTTTTCGACAAACAAGCTGTCTTGTAGTAATACCTGCTCCGCCAACTGAGGATATCCCCTCAATAATAAGCTTTGTGTTGAGCATGAACTTGGGACTTTGTCCCACGTTGTATCATGAGAAGGATTTAGTAAGTTTATAAGCAAGTTCCCACATTAAGTCCAAAAGTGATTTGAATATACTATGCCAATAAGTTCGAGGACCTAATTAATCTTTCTACATATCATAACACAGCACACATATGTTATTATTTTTTTAAAAAAATAATCAAATCATGAACTAATGCATAAATTAATACATAGTAATTGATTGATTTTATCAATTAGGGAACGGAAAAAAATCAATTTCTTGAAGTTGGACGATTAGTTCCCATTTCGAAGGAGATTCTGAAAGTTGAAGCGCTCAACATTGCCAGGTCAGTATTTAGTGTTAGGGTTTGGATACAATTTTGGTTTAGGTTTTTAATCAGGAAAAAGTCTCGATCTAAAGGGTTTTTGTATTATTTTTTCTTACCTGAACTTAAATATATTTTATTAAAAATATTTTCAGTTTGAAAATGACTTTTGAGTGTGGTATTGTAATAATTTGAACCGTCGTTATGCAAAATACACCTCGAACTAAGTCACAAAAAATTCTTGAAAATGTGTCGCCTATCTAAAAAAATTGGGCACACGATGACTTTGATAAAAAAAAATGGAATTGATCCGAATCAGACCCTAGGTAAAACGATGTCTCTTATTTTTCCTCCCACATTTCATAAAGAAAATAAGCGAGGGTTGCTCCAAAAATTCCCTTAAGCCACTCTTAGCTTGGGAACCATGGCAGGAAGAGATTTCAGCGCAAGGAAGGTTAAAAGTTAATTAACCCAACGATCCTAGTCTACTTTCGTCAGGATTCGCCCCCATTGAGCCAAAAGCCTGTGTTTTGAGTTCCTCAACAGTTTCTTGGCATCCAGGTAGGCTAGATTTTCTTAACTGAGTAGTTAAACATATATTTACTTATATGATATCTTGTAGATTGTCGGGAGATTTCATGCATAGGCCTTCGAGCACGGAGTCTTGATGGTTGAATGTGTGGTTAGCTATGGTTTAGGCTAATGATGAACTTGATTAGTTATTGTTGAACTTATGATTGTTGCTGGGTTTTATCCTAGGGAAGGTAATTGTGGTGATTGGGGTATGATCAATAATTATCAAGGAGGAATCCTTTTGGTAGGTGATTGATTGTTTGATTTTCCGTTTATGCTATTTGTGATTGTCAACTGCTTCACTAGTAATGCATGCATGCTATATGATTAGGAAAAACGGCAAGAGCATGGAATGAACTGAAAGATGTTGTCAATTGTATGCAATGAATGTGTTTACTTGAGTGTACAAGTGTGATTGTTGTTCATTGTGATTGTGATTGTGTTGTGCGTTTGATGATAGGATTGGGTACCACGCAGGTACATATATTTGTTGGATCAGGTACCATGCTGATGCATATATTTATTGGATCGGGTACCACACCATACATATGTATATATATCATTTGATCGAATACCACGCTGGTACACTAACAATTGAAACATATACCACACTGGTACACTAATATTTTATGTGTGTGTTTGGTTCTATGAGAAAAGAAAATTTACTACATGACATGATTGTTACATGTTGGCCTTGTGTATGGGCTGGATTTATTACGATGTATATTTGTTACATGTTGGTCCCTGAGGGATCGAATTGGTGTGCTTAAATGCTGGGGTGGCCCTAGTATAGATCAGAATGGCATGTTAAACGTTGTAGATGATGATTAGGGCCTCCTAGTGGTCCGAGTTACTGGAACGATGTGATGAATTAGATGTGACTGATTTTGAATGCTAAGTCGGGGTGAGGATTGGGGGTCCGGACTATTTCATAATTATGTTTATAACTGTATATAATTGTTTTGTTATATTGTGTTACATGTTCATACCTTATATGATTGAAGCATCGTAAGGCAAGACAATGGCATGAGAGCTTGAGGGAATAGTAAATTGATTAACAGAGTTAGTAGTGTGATTTTGTATTTGGAGGAACCTCTATATGATAGAAGAGTCAGGCTATGATTTGACATGAGAATAGAATGACTTAGATGGTAGAGTCGACAGCGGAAAGAGTGGGTGACTTGAGGTGAAGTGTGTGTGTTCTAATGGCATTTTTAAGTTTTCTGTTCTTGATTATGTGCATGATATTATGTGGTGGATTCGGGTTAACCGATGATATCTATCATTACATGTTGTTTGTACTGATATTACTTTTGTTATGCCACTTGGCATAGGAGTAATGCTCCTTAGTTGAGGACGATGATGCTCTCAGACAGCTTCAACTTCTCTTCTCTTATGGTGGGAGTTTTATCTTATTTTCTTTTATACATTGTACTCTCTTAGTAACTCTTGTACCTGTTTAGACTAGTTCCTTGGGAGGGTTTTTGGCTAACTGTAAAAAGATGATTCTTACATTCAAGTTTCATGATAATTATTCTAAGGTATTAAAGAGATTTCTGATGTTTTATTAATTTTCGGATTGCCCATTTTTAAATTGGGTGGTAAGAGTTCTCCTATCTAGGTGTTAGAGTAGGTGTATGCATGTCCCGGTGAGTTGGGTCATGACAGGTATTATGACAAACTTTCTTGGGAACAATCTCTGGCAGAAATGCAAGGTAAGGTTGCATACAATAGGCCCTTATGATCGGGCCATTCCCCGAATTTTGCGGATGGTGAGAGTTTTAGTGCACCATTAGTGGAGTAGCCAGAAATTTCACAAAGGGTGTCCAATCATTAGATAGTAAATTCAAAAAAAATAAAGTTATTCTCTAGGGATTCAAACCTAGGTGTTATATAAGTTTTTAGCATATCCTTACCATTGTTCTACATGTCTTCATTGTTCTAAGAATGTTCTAAATAATATATATTTATATACTAAAATAAAATAAGATTTAACCTGTAATTTTCCGACGAAGGACACCTATGTAGCTCCGCGCCCATGTGTACCAGGCTGCCCTTCTTTTCATATTGACAAATTTTCCTATTTCAAATTTGTAGATTATGTTAAAGAAATTGTCTATAATTGTTCATCTTGTATTGGTTATATTAAACCACATAAATCAGATTATTTGGAAGAAATTAAAAAATGATGAAGATATTATGGCTATTGTACCTTTGTTTAAACATAGATATATCAAACTCTATATGTTCCACATAGTTGAAGAACTTGTTGTGGTCCCTCATATACTCGAATATGTAAACCAGTGAGATGATAAATCTAGTACTTCTTTTGATAAAATAAAAAGTCTTAGAGAAGTAATTAGCAGATATGAAGTTCAAGAATATGTCGAGTTAGATAATTCATAGTTGTTGTTTAGCAATTATAAATTCTATGACAAAGAACTTTGTAGTGAAGAATGATAATCCTTTACACAAGTGCAATGGAACAATCAAGAATAATTGGTAAATTCAAAAGATTAACCAGTTGTAGCAATAGAAAATACACCAATAAATTGCAATAGATTAACACTACTTTATATATACCAAGTCTAAAGGTTTATTACAAAAGAGGTTACACCTAATTGATTTCAAGTCAAAGATTATTAACCTATATATCATCTAATAACACCAAGAACCTGAGGCAACTACATTGAACTTTTCTTCATATAGATGGCCCCAAGTCCCCAACAAAACACAACAAAGTGCATATTTTACCTAGTTTTAGGGAGATACATAAACACCCATAAAATTGCAATACTAAACTATATCTAGTGGACACGTTTTGGGGGGATAAGAGAGGGGAGATTTGATGTATTTTTCCTATTTTAAATGGTCCATAGCAATAAAAAATCATTTACTACTAGTATCGAAAGATTATAAAATAAATAAAAATAATTAACCAAAGGATAAAAGATAAAAAGAAAGTTATGATTGTGATTGGTATTGCTCTTAAATCTCTTTTGTTTTGAGGAATTTTGTTTTCTAGTTAGGTCAACCTTTGAATGCTCAAAATTGTGCAAAATTCAGTCAACTAGGGGACCTAATTTTATTCTATTCTAAAGAAAATTTGCCAATAAGTTTTGACTTCTATGTACTTCGCAATCATAAAAAATATTTATACGATCATGTATCTTTTGGTTATCAAAATTGAAATATTATTTTTGATATAAAATTTAGAATAATATTTTTCTCGTGTTTATTTATTGATATTAGTTAAAATTAATATAAATTTTATGGAAAAGGGTAAAAAACAAAATGTTCTTAAAGTATGCAAGATTTATCAAATTTATTTTTGTTAATAATTTGATCCAAAAATATCTTATCATTACTTAATTGGACAAAAATATCATACTCCCTTTGTCCCTAATTACTTGTCCACTTTTCCTTTTTTTAGTTGTCTCGAATTACTTGTTCATTTTGACAAATCAAGAAAGGATGATTTTTTTTTACCTATTATACCCTCAATTAATTACTTTGAAAAAGGTGAAACTTCTTGAAAATCTTACGTCTTTAATTCACACACTTCATAATTAATAAGAGTAAAATGGTAAACTTATTATGTCAATAATTATTTTCTTAGTAGGTGTGGCAATTTAAAAGTGGACAAGTAATTAAGGAGTACTAGCTTAATAGAAGAATAAGAACATATTTGAGCTACAAACATACTACAAATACATAAATTAAAAAAAAAGGTCTCTAACTTCAATTATATAATAACTTCTGAAGCTGCATTTATGAAGTAATTTGATCAAATTGTAGTGAATTTTTTCACCAATTTAGGACATCACATTGGTATATTATGTATTATTTTAAAAAACTTAACGTGCCATTTTGTACAATTCAATTTAAATTTCTAAAAAGTAAAAACACAATAATCATTTTATTATAAAATAAAAATTTAAAAACTCATTATATTGTGGTTTGAAGCATATTCTGACTTTCTAGAGACTATGTACGTTTTAAAATATGTATATAAATTTGGGTTCAGTTAAGCTGTGATTAATTGACTAGTCAGCTTAATGTTGTTTATTTTTTAGCCAGCAATAATCAACTTAAATGTTAAATGTGATATCAAGAATAATCAACTTATACACTTGAGCTATTTCATTAAATACTTGCTAAAGAAATCACTTAGCATTGTTTATCTTTGGTAGAATTTAAATACTAGTCTCTCCTGATTTTAAATTATTTTATGGATCGTTAAGCCTCACATTTAGAGTTTGTTTGGATTGGTTTATTATATGTGATTTTAAGCCAAAATATTTTTTAAGCAAGTTTATACTATTTAAGTCAAATAATTAAAAAAATATTTTTAAACACTTGATTTAAAGTTAAAATAACAAAAATAAGTCAAAAGTCATAAATTATAAATTATAAGTTATAAACTCATCCAAACAGGCTCTTAGTATACACTGCTATTTTTTGTTAGCCTCACATAATTTTTATGGTGAATAATATCCTTAAAGTGTATGAATTATCAAATTTATCCTCCTCTAATGGTTTGGCCAAAAAATATAGTGTCACGCTCCGAGCCTACATCCTGAGCGCGACCGAGACTCGAGAACCATTACTGGCCCCAAGCGAACTCTTGGCCTGGCTTAACTCTTAGCGGAAGACTTACTCATAAACAAGATGAACTCAAAAGCACAACTTTACTCAATGTCTCAAAGAAATACTCAGAATATTTTAGAAATAAAACATTCAACTAGCCAAAGAGGCAACTCAAGTCTCAACATAAACAACTGAAAATGAAAAGACTCATGAACTACTATATATTAATATATGAAGCCTCTAATACTACGAGGGATGTCGGGACAAGACCCCCAATCATCCTAACAACTGAAATAACTGAAAATAAAGAAGGGAACTCTGGAACGCAACTGGATCAACGAAGCGCTGGTTGTTGATCCTGGTTACCTGTATCTGCATCATAAAAGATGCAGGCCAAATGGCGTCAGTACATGGAATGTACGAGCATGCGAGGAGAAATTTAAAACATGACATAAGCTTGAACTGGAACTGAAGAAATAACTTACCTCGTCTCAACTCAACTCGACCTCATTTCAATATAAAAGCAATAACAATAATGCGATATAAAGAAAAGCTTTAAAACTGTAGATAACAACTCAATGTATTTGAAAATACAATATAACTCAGTTTGTATGCAAAAATACAAAATAACTCTGCTTGGGAGATTCTCTAACTGACAACCATCATTATGAGCTATGTGATGATACAGCGTCTAGCCCACGCTGCCAGAACTGTCATATACCTTTCCGGGGTATAGAACTCCTCACTAAGTGGATCCACTAGTCTATGCTTAAAAGCAATAAGGAATCATCTAAAAAGTATGACCCTTTCTACCCACGTTGGCTACATAGTTTATGGGGCTGTAAGTTGTTAGAATACCCCCCCATATCGGTGCTCAATACTACTCCCAAAATATAAATTAGCTCATATGTTAAAGAAAACAGTTTTCTCTTCCTCAACATTGAGATTATTACTCAAAAGATTTCTCTAAAAAGAGATAGTACTTAAAACTGCTCATGAACTCTTTTGGAAATCAATGTTTCCTCTCATCTTAAATGTAAAAATATTTGTTCTTGGGAATACTTAGTTCCCATATATCATTTTAAAGAAAATGAACTCAACTCTACTCTTCCTCAAACTCAAATGCTCAAGTCTTAAAACAAGTTTAAAAAGGTTTGCAAAAGACTCTCAAGACTTGACTCTTAGCTCTACCTTAAATTTGAATTATGAATTATGAATTCAAGGTTATGATTTCATGTTATGAATGATCTCTTAATGTTTATAAGTAGTTTAGAGTAGTTAGAATCAATAGGGGTTGAAGGAATACTTTAAAGGAACTCAGACGGGTTAAACAACTGAAGACAAGACGGGGCAGGCGACCCTGGCGCAGTGAGTGGCGCTGGGCGCCAGCCCCTAAACTACTGAAGGGTAGTTGGGGCGCACTGGATGGCGCAGGGCGCCAGGCCCCAAACTACATAATTACTTTTTTGGAGCACTGGTTGGCGCAGGGCGCCAGCCTCTGCCCAGATTCTTCCGACAAATTTTCTTTCTCATTTTCTGACCCTAATTCGCCTAGAATCGAATGGTTTCTTTCCCACTCACTTAGATTCGAATACCCAACCTAAGTACACGATAATCTACTCAAATCACTAATACTCGTCTCAAGAACTCATCAAAATCTCAACCATCAAGATTACGAATGGAATTTCAAGAAAACTCATCAAGAACTCAAAGCCTTCAACTTTGAGAATGAAATTACATTAAAATAGCATGATTGGCGTGTGGGTGAACGAACCCAACACTATGAGAACTCACATACCTCTTAGGGATCAAACCCTTGAAGAAACAACCTTCGATCCGCAAGAAATTTCGATGAACGCCTTGAATTTTTTCCTCTTTTCTCCTATTTTCTCTTCTTGAACTTTCTTCTAAAATCCTAAGCGTTTAGGATTGTGAAAACTAAATCAAATCATTTTAGACCCCTAAATATTATCATAATTCGTTTTAAGCTGATGGGGTAAGGAAAAGACCAAAATACCCTTCATATTTTTGGGTAACTTTCCTTAACTGGACAGGCTAACTTCAAACGGACATATCTCCCTCATACAAGCTCGAAATCCAGCAAACTCGGTGGCGTTAGAAAGAGGATTCCAAGATATTTCATTTGATATCTTATCGGCCACCTAACTCATCCTGTACCGAAAGTGATGGTCGTTTGAAGTTGACCCAAAACTCACAACTTAAGCATAACTTGCAAAATTTCAAATTTGGCTCTTTCCAAATTAATTCTTTCTAATTTTAGCTCTTTCTAAGGCGGGACGTTACATATAGATATTCGGGGATAATGAATTTAACTCAAAAATTCCCTTCGTTAGTCTCTTATACTCCCTATCTAACAATAGTTGTCCATTATACTCTATTTTGGGATGTCCAACAATATTTTTCCACTTTATGAAATCAGTGTATAATTTTACACTTAGTTCCTAATTTATTTTTATCATTAATTATAGTCATTTCTCTATTACATTTTTCAAGACATTGTTTTATTATATTCAAAGGGTGATATAGTAAAATTACTCTTCTATTTATAGTTTCTTAAGAAGTGTACAAAGTCAATAGTGGATAAGTATTGTTGAACAAATGGAGTAATTGATTCTCTTTTGATTATTTGAATTGACAATTATTTTGAAACAACTAAAATGAACGGAGTAATTTTTATGACATGGGATTATAATCCCAAAATATTCTTGTTTCAGATAAAACAACCTCTCGATAATTACAAATAAATCACTATAATAAACATTACTTTCTCTCTGTTTTTTTACTTGCCCAATTTTGACTTTAATTTTTAGTTGTCATTTTTTATAAATCAAGAAAAGATAATACTTTTTTACCTATTATACCCTCAAATTATTTAGAGAGTTAATGTTTTTGTAAAATGTAGAACATCTTTAATGAGTAAATTAATTTTGGAATTTTATCAATTAATATGGGTAAAATGGTAAACTCACTATGACAATTATTATTTTCTTAATAGGTGTGTCAAGTCAAAATTGACCAAGTAAATAAGGACCAAGGGAGTAATTTCTAACCTATTAAATTGTCAATTAATCTGCTTTTATAAGTTAAACTACACTAAAAATGACTATAAATTGTTGGTATCTTAAATTTTAGGGCAAATTCTTTGAATTGAGGTATCTTAAATTTTAGGAAAATTCTTTGAATTGAGCAAAACTTATTGTTTTGGCATCAAACTATACCAAAAAAAGAATTAAAATAGGTATATACATATAATGAGATGATAATTACTCCATTTTATTTATCATATTTTTCACTTTTATTAAGAAAATATTAATTAAACGAATAATGTGGTAAAATTATACTTATTTATTTTTTGATTTCAATTTAATATTTTTTTCACCATATTAATATGTCTTCAGATTCAGTTAATGTGGAAACTAATAATTAATCATATCTTGATTTTTCAAAATGACAATTTTGAACGTACTACTTATTTTTAGTAAGCACAATAACTAAAATGGACGGGAGGGACTATTATGATGAGCCTTGAGTTAGGATCATAAAAAGCAAGTGTTATGTAGAAGCTAGCAAAACAACCCTCGAAAGACCATGAGTAAATAAGAAGACAAAAGAAAAATATATTAAAAAAGACACAAACACTTGACATAGTTCTAACAAGAGGTATCAGAGTCTTGATTGTCTATCAAGGATTTTCTGATGGAACAAATATGAGCAAGATGGTATGTTTAAGGAGTAATTACAAATTATGAAAAAGCAATATAAAAGATCTACCGTTCGTGAAGAAGATGCATCTTTTTGTTTTCGTTGCTTATAAATCTGAATCTATTTTTGGATTTGAGTCTCTTCGCCATAACATCTTGATGTCAGAGTTATTTAATACATGTGTTGATAATGATAGCAAGTATCTACCGAAAAAATATCAATGTACCACCAGTAATATAAAAAGTATTAAATACTATCCATTTTGACTCACTGATTTTAAATTCTGAATTTGCACGGAGAAAGTTTAGGTTAATCTTATCTGATATTATGAGTAATATATTTACTGTGCAATGTGCGTCTCATAGGCTATGAAAGAATTGTTAGGTTTTCTGCTGAAATGATGGCTAAATCAGTTCTCTATCGTTCAAAAAAAGTGCATTCTCTATTTGATTCTTTCTTCATTTAACCCATCATTAGTTAGTCACTAAAATTGTTTGATCAATTTAGAGGATACACACGAATATATAAATGACTCATCAATTCATCATTAATTAATATATGTTGACTTTTAAATTGTTTCTTCTTTGATTTATAGTGTAAGAATTTTAATTTATGTTGGCACTAACAAAATTGATAATTGCTCTTCGTCATGAATATAATTCCAAAAGAAAAATTAAAGAACCTTGATGAAATATAGTTTAGTGGGAAAATTGGAATTAGAAGTTAAAAGGATAATTTTTACTAAGGCCTTATTTATTTTTTTCGCACTTGATAAAAGTCTTAAACTTAGTTCAGATCTCCATCATTAAGTTTGTTTGTTTTCGAGATTTGAATTTTAATTATTTAGATCTTAATCGTTAAATGCGTTTGTTTTTCTTATTTTCAACCACCTAATGGATCTGAATGATTAAGATTCATATAACAAAGGTTTAATTTCATTAAGATGTCTATTTAAAAATTTCTATAAAGATATAGTTCACTACTACTTCATCTACTTTCATCCATGACCCAAAACCATTATTTCATCTACAATTAACATCATCATCATCATCAGCCCAACCAATATCGTCATTACTATCAGTCACTAAAATAAATCGTTATCACCATTAGCTATCATCTACAATCATTGCCATCAATCATTATTACACCCACTAATCATTATCGATAATTACCATCATTAGTCAACATTATATATCGGTAATCATCATCATCATTCATCACCGCCATTAGCTATCAATATCATTCCACTATTAATTATCATCTGTCACCATCAATAATCACGATTAATCACTATTGTCAACCATTATACCATAAGATACCATTCACAATCACCATTATTAGTCAATATCATCTCAAATCGATACACACAATCACGATCCTTAGTTATCACCATCACCAATTGTCATATAAATTTTTTAAAACAAATGAGGCCTAAAGGTATCATACATTTCTGCGGTGATAGATGTATGAATAAAGTTCAACATTAAAAGAAGATAAAATACATAATTACCCCATCAAACTTAGACCCATTTTTTAAGTAGACACCTTAAGTTTGCGGGGGTCATATTACCCCACGAAACCATTTAAATCTACAATAAATACGTCATGTTGACTCATTTTCACAATAATTATTATTTCACACTAGAAAAGCGCATGAAAGAGTAAAATTGCAGTCCCAAACCAATGCAAAACTGACATATGTGTCAAACCAAAGTGAAAAGAGACCCACGTTTCTTCTTCCCCAAACCACCATTAATGGTTGTTGAGAGCTTTTCTCAACAGCAAAAGTTGGTACTTTACTACGCGAAGCGAATTTCGTTATCGTATACTCTATCATCAAGTTCTAGCAATCCATCTTATGGCCTTTTATTAAAAAAATCTACTTAACAACACATAATATTTAGCCAATATAGCATCTAATTTACCTGTCATCAAAGAAATTTGAACTCATTTCCGTTCATATAGTTTCCCAAGATCAAAAGTATCAAAGAATCTACTCGTACGAATTTAAAAAATGTGAAATTTACTTATAGAACTCAAAGCTAGTCTTGATTTCAGAATACCCACAAAGCTAAAAAGGATTAAATTATATTTTTGGAGAAAAAAATTGAAATCAAACACCAAATAAATAATAAGTACACTGAAAAATAACACACAAAACTTACACAAATATATATTTACAAAGAAATCTAGAAAAAGAAACTCTTTTGAAGTGAAGCAAACCGAAAGAATTGGGAAAGATGAACGACAAATATTCTGAAAGGGTTTAAGGGTTAAAATGTGTGGGTCGGGGTTTTACCCGACCCACTATTAAACAGGTAAGAAAAATTAAAAAATATTATTTAATTTGGGGGGTGAGACACACGCACGGGTTATGAGATTGCAAATATTGTAAAAATAGTGTATTTAGAATTGTTGGAAATGGTTGAATGGGTAATAGGATCCTCCCAAACTTTAGGTGTCTACTTCAAAAAATGATACAAATTTAATAGGATAATTATGTATTTTCTCTTTTAAAAAATCTTAATTAATTGTAAAGATACACATCAGTAGCAGAGCCAAAAAAAAACTAAAACACGAGAATATTAAAAAGTCAAAAAGAAAATGATAGTATATCAAGAAGCTTCCTTTATGTTAATGAAATTTCACAGTTCAAGACATATACGGCCAAAAGAAAATGATTTTACACTACATAAAATATGATTTTTAGCGGCAATTAATTAATGATGATGGTTTAATTATCACTAAATATGTACTTTAGGCGTCAATAATCACTCTTTATAAATGTTCCTAAAGTCTATAGCGACATTGAATCTAATGGAAATTAACTAATGCCGTAAAAGCTTAGCACTCTTTGTTAACGACTTAATGTGCATATTTATTATTGCTAAAAGTTATTTTATTGTAGTGTCGCGCATTCAATCAAATCCCCTTCATCAACTTTATCTCTACTTTGTTTTGTTGGAAAACTTTTTATAGAATTAATCCAAGATCACAAGTAAACCATTAGAAAGAGATTTGAATCGATAAGAATGAAAAGGGAATTAACCTTGTTCTATTGTAATAACTTGATTGAAGAAGACAGACCTGCTAAATATTGACGACGACTTTCTTTAGTTGTTCTTTTCTGAGATGGAGAGAAGAGAAAAAAACATCGTTCTTATGATTTAGGGACCATATTTATTAAATGATTCTGAGGTGCCTTTTCACGTTGAAAAAATACTTTTTCAACAAGTCTCCACCATACTTAAGAAAAGGTCTATGGATTTTTCAGTTTTCTAAAATAAATCAATATTAATAGATATTTACTTTTAAGGCTCAAAACTTAAATATTTTATTTGATCATACAATAGGCTTCTTTGATGACAACATATCTATGTACAAATATATTGTATAATTTACATAAATCTCGTAGTGTTAAGAGCTAATTACACTATTTCCCGACTTTTTTTCAAATTACAAATCTCTTAAAATTTATGAATTTTGAATACATCACTGGACTTCCAGATACATCAGCAGACATCAGGATACATAGGGGAGGGATGTATCCGAGAGGGGAAGGACGTATCAGAGAGAGGATAGAGATGTATCAGATAGGTGATAGGACATCCATATACATAGGGGATGGATGTATCCAAGAGGAGAGTGATGTATCAAAGAGGGAGATAGAGATGTATCAGCAGAGAGGAGTTATGTATCCGAGAGGGCATTTTTGAAATTTTTTAAATGGTAGAAAATTTTAGAGATTATGGTAAAATGTCACGACCCAGACCATCATGATTGACACCCACACTAACCCTCCGGTGGGAGAACCATTACTACAACCCAACTAACCATGAATCTACACATTTAAATATACGAAAGCAGGTTTAAATGCAGAAATAAAGTAGAGTTCCCATAAACTCTAAAAGTCTAACAAACAATTGCGGAATTAAATGCCTAGAACCTGAAAGTCAATGTACCAAAACTCTAACCATGAACCAAAAGTCTAAAGGAAATGGGTACAACCCAAGCTAAACATAGGAATATCTAATGAACTAGTCTAAGTCCGAATAAGATGGACTAAACAGAAAGAGAACTTAAGGCAGCCCGGAAGAACTGGCTCACCCTTGAATTCGATGACGATCACTGATCTTCTAATCGAGGTCTATCAGTAGCCGCTTGAAGATGTCATGTACTCAACAAAGAAAGAGCAAGTGCAGTATTAGTACACAACCACAGTGTACTGGTAGGATCACGCGGCTATCCCACTAAGTGCAATATAAGCAAGTCATTACAACATCATAAACATGCATACACCGAACATATACAATATCAATATCATTTCAGGATCAATGTACAATTCCACCTTCTCAACAATACGCATATGTATAATAAGTCATTGGTCCTCTCATGGAACCCATACCCAAACAGTTGGTGTACCGGATCGTGGCACCCATTCCAAGTTAGTGTGTCGGATCGTGACATCCGTTCCAATATTTATATCGGTACATGATATCCGATCCCAGTTAGTGTGTCGGAACGTGACACCCGCTCCATTCAACATACCACAATCACAATCACAAGGTACATTCTCACAATCATACAATTAAGAGGTGATTCATGGCATATAGTTATTCGTTCATACTCATTTACGATTAGTGTGATCAATAATGCAACATTCGCATACATACATGAAATATAATGAAGAAAGAACAAACATATATCACATAACATGAAATCACAACCATCACCTACCTCGAACAAAGCTTGAATCCCCTAAGAAACTTGATTCTTCCCCTTTTGGATTATTTCCGCTTGTTCTTGGTCTACAAATAATAATAATAATGCGAGGATCAATAAACAAGACCTAAATATACGGATTATAATCAATAAAGTAACCCTAGGTTGAACCCTTGATCCCCATACCCAATTTGGAGTTTCTTCCACCATAAATCTCAGATCAAAACCCTCCCCCATCGATAATTATCCAAGAAACTAAGTTCTATGGATCGAAAAATGGATTCGGGGAGTGAAAACCTTACCTTTAGCCTCAAGAATGGTGAAAACTGTCAAGAAAACACCTGGGTTCGTTTCTTAGCTCTCAAAGTCGAAAAATACAGAATAAAACGTTTTTGGGGTTTATTTCCAACTTTAAGTCGCGTCTGCCCCGCCACAACTGTCCTCACCCCGCTACAGCGGTCCCGCCCTGGAGGAAAAATCTCGCTTTGACGGCTTGTATGGAAACAGAGAGCTAAATTAAGAGTTCCAAACCCCCAATTCACAACACACCTTCACCCCACGACATTCAGAAATACATGTTCACGCTAAGACCATTTTCAGGAGTTTCACTGGCCCAAATTTGATTTTGTAAAGTCGTACGGGTTTCTTAACGTCTTAGCTATCTGCTCATATGATCAAATTCATAATTTGATCTTACGTTTATTACCAAATTACCCTAGACCTTACTGACTCCGATTTCGTCCAAATTTAAACTAGGTTGGGAAATTTCGAGATACTACCAAAAAATTTCCGGCTCAAAATTTCCCCCCGTTGGCTTTTCTATAACGACGGGAATAGGTCGTTACAGTAGATACCAATTTACCCATCACTCGTCCCCGAGTGACAAACCAGAAGAAACAGGCTAAAGCAAGAGTGGAGTAGTACCTGAATCGACGAACAATTGGGGATACTATTCTCGCATGTCCTTCTCGGTCTCCCAAGTGACTTCCTCAACCGGACGATGCTTCCATTGAACTTTCACGGACTTAATCTCAGCTTCCGGACATCACGATCAAGAAATACAATCGGTTCTTCCTCATACTGAAGGTCTTTGTCTAACACCACTGAGTCCCATTTTATGATGTAATCCCCATCTCCATGATTCTCTTCAACATGGACACATGAAATACCGGATGAACTCCCGATATGTTAGGGGATAAAGCCAACTTATACGCCACTGACACTACATGATCAAGAACCCCAAATGGTCTAATGTATCGGGGACTAAGCTTGCCCTTCTTGCCGAATCTCATCACTCCTTTCATGGGTGATACCTTAAGAAGAAAGTTCTCACCAGTCTGAAATGTCATGTCTCTTACCTTATGGTCTGCATACTTCTTCTGTCTACTTTGGGCTGCTAAAAGCTTAGCTTGAATACTCCTCACGTTATCTTGAGCATCCTTCACTAAGTCACCCCCCAAAGGTTTCACATCTCCAACCTCAAACCATCATATGGGTGATCTACATCCCCTCTCATACAGTGCTTCAAATGGTGCCATGTCAATGCTGGAGTGGTAACTATTATTATAAGAGAACTCGCATAAGGGTAGGAACTTATCCCAATGACCTCCAAAGTCAATCACACATGCCCTCAACATGTCCTCTAACACTTGAATAGTCCTTTCTGATTGTCCGTCCGTCTGTGGATGGAAAGCTGTACTAAAAGTGAGTTGTGTACCCAACTCCTCATGTAATTTCCTCCAAAACTTGGACGTGAACTGCGTACCACGGTCTGAGATGATAGAAAGGGGAACCCCGTGCAACCTTATTATCTCTCTTACATACACCTTAGCCAATTGCTGAGCATTATAATCTGTTCTGACTGGAATAAAATGGGCTGACTTAGTCAATCTGTCAACAACTACCCAAATAGAATCATATTTTTCCAATGTCTTGGGAAGACCAACCACAAAATCCATAACTATTCTTTCTCACTTCCATTCCGGAATTGACATTCTTTGAAGCAAACCGGAAGGCCTTTGGTGTTCATATTTTAATTGTTGGAAATTTTGACACTTAGCCACAAACTCCGCTATATCTTTCTACATGCCAGACCACCAATAAATTCACTTCAAATCTTGGTCTTAGTCACACCCGGATGAATGGAATACCTCGAACTATGAGATTCTGTCAATAAATTCTGAATCAAGTCGCCCACTCTAGGAACATAAATCCTTTCTGTAAAACTGAGTACACCTCCCGCATCAGAGTGGTCTCTTGTGCTTTGCCTGACACTGATTTATTTCTGAGCTCTTTCAAATGTTCATCCTCAAACTGTTTGGCCTTGATCTCCTCAATGAACGTGGCCTTTACTTCAATGCTAGCTAACACCCCACCTTTCTCTGAGATGTCCAACTGCATGAACTTAGACTCCAAATGTTGAATTTCTTTAGCCAAAGGTCGCTTGGATACACTCAAGCAAGCTAAACTACCCATACTCACCACTTTTTGACTTAATCCATCCGTCACTACATTAGCCTTACCCGGATGGTATTGGATGGTCACATCATAATCCTTGAGTAACTCCATCCACCTTCGTTGTCTCAAATTTAGATCATTTTGAGTGACCACATGTTGTAGACTGTGATGATCAGTAAGCACCTCACACTTGACACCATAAATATAATGTCGCCAGATCTTAAGAGAAAACACTACCGCTGCCAACTCTAAATCATGTGTTGGATAATTCCTCTCATGCACCTTCAACTGTCGCAATGCATAAGCTATGACATTCTTATCCTGCATCAACACCATACCCAAGCCTGAATGTGAAGCATCATAATAAATAATAAAATCCTTACCCTCCACCGGTAGCGCTAGAATAGGTTTTGTGGTCAAAAGAGTCTTGAGATTTTGAAAGCTCACCTCACATTTTTCAGTTCATTCAAATGGTATCTCCTTTTTGGTCAAATTGGTCAAGTGTGTGGCAATAGAAGTAAAGTTTTTCACAAACCGACGATAGTAGCTAGCGAGCTCCACAAAACTCTTAATTTCAGTCACAGAACTTGGTCCAACCCAATTCCTAACCGCCTCAATCTTTTGAGGATCTACCATTACCCCTTCTTTGGAAACTACATGCCCCAAAAGGCAACCGAAGTCAACCAAAATTCACACTTAGAAAATTTCGCATACAACTTTTGTTTCCCAAGAACACCAGAACAATACGAAGATGGTGAGCATGTTCTTCCTCACTTTTTGAATAAATCAGAATGTCATCAATAATTATTTTCACAAACGAATCAAGAAAGGGTTTGAACACCTCATTCATCAAACTCATGAAAGTTGTAGGCGCATTTGTCAACCCAAACGACATAACTAAAAACTCATAGTGCCCATAGCGGGTCCTAAATGTCGTTTTTGGTATATCCTCAGGCCTAATCTTTAACTGATGGTAACCAGACCTTAAATCAATCATAGAGAAAACTAATGCACTCTGCAATTGGTCAAAAAGATCATCTATCCGAGGCAATGGATACTTATTTTGAATGGTGACCCTATTCAATTGTCAATAGTCTATACACATTCTCATACTACCATTTTTTTTCTTAACAAACAAAACTGGGGCACCCCATGGGGAAGCACTAGGACAGATGAATCATTTATCAAGAAGCTCTTGGATTTGAGCCTTAAGCTCTCTTAATTCTGCCAGAGCCATACGATGTGGAGGGATGGAAATGGGACTAGTACCAGGCTCCAAATCAATGCAGAAATCTATATCTCTATCCGGAGGCATACCAGGCAAATCGGTTGGGAACACTTCTCTAAATTTTGACACCACCGGAATAGACTCAATAAAGGGAGACTCAACCTCAACATCCCTAATATGAGCCAAATAAGCCAAACAACCCTGCCCCACCAGTTTTCTAGCCCTAATGGAGGATATGATTTTAGCTGGCTTAGGCTTGTACACCCCTTCCCACTCTAATTTTTCCTTACCGGGGATCTCTAGAGTCACAGACTTAGTATTACAATTTAACATAGCATAATAGAGGGACAACCAAGTCATGCCTAAGATTATATCAAAGTAAGTCATATCCAAAATCACCAAATCACCCCAAGTCTGAAAACCCATAAACAAGATAGGACAAGCACGATAGACATGGGTGACTATGACAAACTCTCCAACGCGGGTAGAAACATGGATGGAGGCATCAAGTATATCATAAATCATGTCAAATTCAGAGGCAAATCACACGGACACATAAGAATAAGTAGAACCCGGATCAAATAATACATTAGCCATTCTGTCACATACAAGAATAGTACATGTGATCACTGCGTCAGACGTCTCTGTCTCGCTCTTTCCCGGAAAGGCATAACACTGAGCCCTGTCATCTTGACGGGCGATTTCCCTGCCTGTATGCACCGTACCTCTGCCTGCATTACCATTTCCCCAACCTCCACGGCCTCGCTGATTTCCTCCTCGCACACCTTGTGGACGCCCTCGACCATTATTACCATTTTCCGCGGGTACCACTGCTCTAGTCTGCTGCTGCACGGAATCCATCATGCGCAGGTGGGGACAATTTCTCCTCATATGCCCAGGTTCTCCACAGTTATAACAAATGCGATAGAAAGATGGCCTGCCGCCCGCCGAAGGTGCGGCTCACTAGCTATCATGAATCAAATTCTGAGGTAATTACATGTAGAAGCGGGCATAGCAGACTGAATTGGCCGGGCTGCAAGTGTTGGCCTCCCTGAAACTCTGGAGTAGGAACCCTGAAAGTTACATATGCTCTTAGCTTTCTTGGCCAATGCCTTAGCCTGACCGTCTCGCCTCACCCCCTCCACTTTCTTCACAAAATATGTTACCTCATTAAAACTTTTTCCTGCAGAAGTCATGTGTACAGACAATAGTTGTAACTCAGAATTCAGTCCCTTAACAAATAGACGAATCCTCTCTTCCTCAGTAGTCATCAATTGCGTAGCATATCTAGACAAAGCATGGAACTTGGCCTCATAAGCAGCCACAGACATACCACCTTGCTCCAAAGCCATGAACTCATCCTTCTTGCGATCTCTCAAAGTCCGGGGTACATATTTTTCTAAGAACAGAGCATGAAACTGGGTCCAAGTGAGTGGGGGTAAATTAGAAGATCTGCAATCCACATAAGCTCTCCACCACTACTTAGCCTCGTCCTGAAGTTGAAAAGTCACAAACTCTACTCCATGCTGATGGACAATTCCCAACTTATGAAGCCACTCATAACAATCTAGGATGAACTCATAGGCGTCCTCACTCTCAGAACCATCGAACACCGACGGTTTCGATTTCAAGAACTTAGTCAACATCTCATGTTCATTATCAGTCATAACGGGACCCAACAAAGGACGAAAAAAAGCATCAGTACCTACAGTTCCACCCACCTTAGGGACAGTGATAGAATTAAGGGGTTGGCGGGAGCTTGAGTTGCTTGCACTGCGGGAAGAACTCCAGGACCAACCAATTCTTTCAGGAACGACATAATCTGTTGAGCTAACACTGGATCTAAGGGAGGAATACCTGTAGTCTCAGTCTGCACCTCTTCCTCTTGTCCAACATCCTCATTATTCTCAACTTCCACATTATCCTCTATCTCTCCGTGATGCGTAGGAGAATTCTCATTTCTGGGAGCATCCTCAATCGAAGCTCCACCCCTAGCGGGCGTTACCCTTCCACGGCTTCTACCCCTTGCTCTTCATCAACCCATGCCTCGACCGCGACCTCTTGCTACGGACTCCTCAGCGGGAGCTACGGGCCTAGCACCGTTAAAGCCAGTGTTAACCATCTGCGGACAGAAGAGTGAAGGAGGTTAGATACCAATTTGAATCGCAAATACCAATTAGACCCAAGTTATAACACGAAAGGAGTCAAGAGAAAACAAAGAAATTTCCTAAAGTCCTATAGCCTCTCGAAGAAAAGTACATACGTCTCTATACCGTTCCGCAAGACTCTACTAGACTCGTTTTGGTACATCGAGATCAATGAACCTAGGGCTCTGATACCAACTTTGTCACGACCAAGACCATCGTGATTGGCACCTACACTAACCCTCCGGTGGGAGAACCATTACTACAACCCAACTAACCATGAATCTACGCATTTAAAGATACGGAAGTAGGTTTAAATGTAGAAATAAAGTACAGTTCCCATAAACTCTAAAATTCTAACAAACGATTAAGGAATTAAATGCCTAGAACCTGAAAGTCAATGTAGCAAAACTCTAACGATGAACCAAAATTCTAAAGGAAATGGGTACAACCCAGCTAAACATAGGAATGTCGAATAAACTAGTCTAAGTCTGAATAAGATGGACTAAACAGCAAGAGAACTCAAGGCAGCCCGGAAGAACTGGCTCACCCTTGAATTCGATGACGATCACTGATCTTCTAATCGAGGTCTGTCAGTAGCCGCTTGAAAATGACATGTACTCAACAAAGAAAGAGCAAGTGCAGTATCAGTACACAACCACAGTATACTGGTAGGATCACATGGCTATCCAACTAAGTGCAATATAAGCAAGTCATTACAACATCATAAACTTGCATACATCGAACATATACAATATCAATATCATTTCAGGATCAATGTACAATTCCACCTTCTCAACAATATGCATATGTATAACAAGTCATTGGTCCTCTCATGGAACCCATACCCAAACAGTTAGTGTACCGGATCGTGGCACCCGTTTCAAGTTAGTGTGTCGGATTGTAACACCTGTTCCAATATTTATGTCGGTACGTGACATCCGATCCCAGTTAGTGTGTCGGAACGTGACACCCGCTCCATTCAATATACCACAATCATAATCACAATGTACATTCTCACAATCATACAATTAAGAGGTGATTCATGGAATATAGTTATTCGGTCATACTCATTTACGATTAGTGCGATCAATAATGCAACATTCGCATACATACATGCAATATAATGAAACAAGAACAAACATATATCACACAACATGAAGTCACAACTATCACCTACCTCGAACAAAGCTTGAATCCCCTAAGAAACTTGATTCTTCCCCTTTCGGATTCTTTCTTCTTGTTCTTGGTCTACAAACAATAATAATAATGTGAGGATCAATAAACAAGACTTAAATACCTAGATTATAATCAATAAAGTAACTCTAGGTCGAACCCTTGACCCCCATACCTAGTTTAGTGTTTCTTCCACCATAACTCTCATATCAAAACCCTCCCCCATCGATAATTACCCAATAAACTAAGTTCTATGGATCAAAAAATGGATTCGGGGAGTGAAAACCTTACTTTTATCCTCAAGAATGGTGAAAAACTGTCAAGAAAACACATGGGTTTGTTCCTTAGCTCTCAAAGTCAAAAATTACAGAATAAAATATTTTTGGGTTTATTTCCGACTTTAAGTCGCGTCTGCCCCACCACAACGGTCTTCACCCCGCTACAGTGGCCCCGCCCTGGCGGAAAAATCCCGCCTTGGTGGCTTGCACGGAAACAGAGAGCTAAATTAAGAGTTTCAAACCCCCAATTCACAACACAACTGCACCCCACGACACTCAGAAAATATTTGTTCACGCTAAGACCATTTTCAGGAGTTCCACTCGCCCGAATTCAATTCCGTAAAGTTGTACGGGTTCCTTAACGTCTTAGCTATCTGCTCATATGATCAAATTCATAATTTGATCTCCCGTTTGTTACCAGATTTCCCTAGACCTTACTGACTCCGGTTTCGTCCAAATCTGAACTAGGTTTGGAAATTTCAAGGTACTACCAAAAAGTTTTCCGGCCCAAAATTTTTCCCTTTGGCTTTTCTGTAACGACGGAAACCGGTCGTTAAAATAAGATGTGTTTTTAGGTAATTTTTCCTATATTAATATGTGAGTCCATAATATATAATTACAAACATGTTTAGCTTAGACAAGTAGTAACAAAGGAGTGTTGATCTTATAGGTTACTTATAAAAAAATAGCTTTATTCTTGAGAACTTCATTTTATACCTAATATATCTTTTAATTGAAAATGTCATTTTTTTTCAATTTATATTACACAAATTTATCTTAAAATAAATAATATCATATCATGTTACAAATAAAACTGTTAGAGTGGATTAGAATTCCAAATTAATTGTGATTGAATTGATTGTCTGCTTATATGAATTTGGACAATCTTTACTATATGAGCTAGTTTTTTATTTGAGTTAGACTCAAATATCATATTTTTATATGGTATTAGAGAGTCAGGTTTATTTCCATGTTTGGACTTCTGGTCTACGCTCCAATTGAGTCTGGACGTGAATGAGGGTGTTAGAGTGGGTTAGAATCTCAAATTGATCGGAGAATGTACAAATGATCTTCTTATATCACCTAGAACAATCTTCCTTTTATGAAGCTAGCATATCTTTCGAAAACTAATCATAATCTACTTTTTATCTTCATTATCCATACAATGGGAAAAGTTGCATCCAAGAAGAGGAGGTTGCTATGATTATGAACTGTCTTTTTATTGGCTATAACAAGACAGATAATAGTATAGATCACTAAAAAACAAAGTAGAAAAAATAGAATTTCAAATTATTCTTGCTCATCATGAAGGATGATGTAATATAGTGGGCCCAATTTCCACTAATGGGCTTGTGGACCAAACACAGCCTAGCTAAAGTGAAAAAAGAAAAAAGAAAAAGCTTTTTTTATCGTTTAATAGTACGAGGCCTAATTTATAGCCTCTCCTTCTTGGATTCATATCCACAATTAATTAATTATTTCATCATTTATTGTTTTATTCTAAATATATTATTATTATTATTATTATTATTATTATTATTATTATTATTATTATTATTATTATTATTATATTAGATGCGTTAACTTTAAATATTAAAACTCATGGTTATAATTATGCACCAGGGTCCGAACTCATTTGTTTATCTTATAGAATTTATTATAAACTAATGACAACTATGAATCCAAGATGTAAATTATACGATACATCTGATCAGACGATTCTCATTGAGACCAATTTCTCAAGATCCAAAGTTACCACCAGAAGGCCACTCAGGTGGGATGAAATTATTATTATTATTATTATTATTATTATTATTA
>JAJONR010008472.1:0-33277 GCA_029582245.1 Solanum etuberosum | reverse complement strand
GATATAGACAACCATATAACCTAGTAACTTTTGCGTAGAAATTTTATTTATATTGATATATTTATTAAACATATAATAAATAATAAAGTAGTCATTTGGCAAGCGGTATTTTTTTTTTTTTTTTTTTTTTTTTTAATTTGAAATTATTTGAAACCCATAAACTTTAAATTATAGATCCGTCTTTAGACAGATATTGTTGCTGCAAGTTATGTGTAGACGAAAATTTATTTATTAGAGCTTAATCAGTACGAAAATTTGAAATTATATATGGTTTAATTCCATCTATAATAAAACCTCGTCAGATCTACGTTTACAAATTATATATGCTCTTTTCCGCTAACATTTACAAATGTTGACAGGAGAAAATAGTTGTTATTTGTAGGTTGCGGAACAATATCTGTGTGATCACGTTCAAATGAAATTCTAATAGTTGGACTTGAGTGCTAGGATAACATTGCATATGTGATAACATGGTACAAATGTGATAAAAAAAATTCACACGCACGAAAGAATGAAAATTTGGACTATTTTTGGTTGAACATGCTGCAATTTAAAACTCAAGTAAGTTCACAGTTCATCACCGTGTACATGTAGTTTATTATTTGTTAGATTTTCCCATGATTAATATTTTAGAGAACGATGCATGGGTCCATTATGAAATATGGAGAGGTATGGGAAGCCATAATATGAAAACAACCGTTGTTTTGGGAGGGGCGGCTGGGAAAAATAAAATATCAACTGTCAATATGATATTGGATTATGTGCATATCTATTTATTTTTTTGCATGTTTGAGAGTCCTATCCATTTTAGGAGAAATTATGGGAGTTCATAAAAATATCACTAGTTGTTGAAGTTTAGACGATTATTGACCTGTTCATACATTAGCTCGGTCCAACTTAATTCATCTAAAAGTTGATCTATTTTAGGCGACTAACATTTAAATTAATTCATTAAAAATCTTGTCAAAAGATTTAATGAAATGACTTCTTTCTTTAATATAACTACACCTATTATATAGTTGGGAAGTTAGGCTATGACCCATTTTTGAGCTTATCTTGATCATATTGGATCTAGAGGGTTAATTAACGACTCACCTATATATTAACTCAGTTTATTTTAATTTATCTTAATTCAGCTCAATCCGCTCATATGCCCGGGAGGAAAATGTTACTCTACTAACTTATTCTATTAGTGGCTCTTGGGAAGACTATGCAGTTGATATTTGGATACGCAATGCCCAAAATTGTTGCCGTGTCACATTTTCATTCCTTTGGAGACTCTACAACAACTTGTTCGTGCTTTCATTAGGCACGCAGCTTTGACAATCTAGATTGTCAAATAGACGAGATTTAGACAGAACATAACACATAATTAAGATCTTAATTAATTTCACCTACTGTATACTACCTACAAACTTGGACTATATATTAATGCTTATCGTACAATATTTGAAAAACCCATGCTATCTGGACTTAATTAAGCCTTGACCCCACTAGCTAGATAGCTTAAGTTGACGCTATGTAACAGCACAACAGCCTGATTTTTAACGACAGTGACTCTAGCCATTATATATTCTATCGTCTAAGATGTTAGATCGACAACTACAAGTCTTTACGTTGTTATCCTTAGTACGTACTACTGATAAACAATCCATATCTACAATTTATGTTTGTTCATATGACGACGTGCATGACATAAAATCAAATAGTTACACATTATTCATCTAAAATGTAATTACATGTAATCCATTTGTAAAGTGTGAGATTATCAATTTGAAAATGAGACGAGTTGTCTCATACAATAAATAAAAACATATTGATACAAGAAAACTATTATACATTGTGAACATACATAAGCTAAATCCAATCAATTAAGAAGGTTCAAGTAGTTGTGTATTTATGATATTATGACCCATGACGAGTCTTAGTCCTACAACGTTTCTTTCATGCACTCTTTCCCTTCCATTTCATTTTACTTTAAAGATTATAGTTTGACTTGTTATTTTATATTATAAGTGGTAGTGAATTATTATTTTTATAGTGTTGTTTAAAATCATATTTTTACTATAATGTTATCAAAAAATTTGAAATGTTGGGAGATAAAAAGAACATTTTATAAACTCACACGACAAAGTTTCTTAGTTGAATTGCAAAAAATATAGGAAATATTGATGCAGTAGGCCCAGCCCAGCTATGCAGGATTTGGGCCGTTGGCTTAAATCCAGAATTCACACTGCTGAGTCGGGAGAATTGGGGACTATTCCAGCTGAGCCTGAAAGCGATGAGTTTTTTTGTTGGAATTCACTTCAATGCTAAGTTTGTCTTTGTTTATGTCAACACCTTGACCTTGCTGTATTAATTCTCAAGCCCTAATTGTTGCCCATCATCATACGCCGAAATTCGAGCTTAATATTGACTTCATTGAGAGTAACCTTATGGACCACTTTGTAAATCAGCACTAGATTTAGCATTTCAACTTGACAAATTGGTCTCTCACAACTTGCGTTTCACTTCTCCAAAATATTAGTATCTAATTTCAACAACACTTATTGTATGGGCTAGGAATTAAAAAAATGTTTTCAACAATTTGCATTTGGTTTGGTCCTAAGTTTTTAAAATGTTTTTATTTTGTGGCTGGAGATGTAAGGGGATATGGTTAAGAGTTTGGTAAACAAAGTATCATGGGACACTAAAATTGTTGGTGGAATAACAGGAGAAAAATCTTTGTATGACGGGCCCAAATAGGACCAAACCCAATGTAATGATTAGAAAATCTAATAAGAAATAAAACCATGTGTCCAGAGGTGCCGCATCATGGGAGGCACGTTGGTGACTTGCTGTTCTCAGCTGGGTAGGCTACGACTGTTAGTAATGTCCATTGGGCTAACATGCTGAGCTAGCCATCAATTTGACAACTAAACTTACTTTGTAGGATTGAAACAAACAGGGCCCAATTATAATATTCGAAGCCCAGAACCTGTCTAATAAATAGTTCGATGCCCATGTTCATATGCGTCCCTTCAAATGAACCATCGTAAGTCAGATGCTTCAGAAACAGCTCTGTACTGTGAGTCTGTGACCATATATAATTAATTGGTTCCATCATGTAGTAATTGCTTTAAAAATTTGGAGGTGTAGTTGAATCTATACAAAAATTATCATTGGATGGATCCCTTTGTGTTAGGCAGCCATTGTGCTTAGTCATCTCTTGGATTGAACATTGACAATGTTGGTAGCATTATTTAGATCCCTATATGGGTAGCATTATGTTGTGAATTAGACAAGAAAAATATTTAACCTAAGATCCATGAAAATTGACAAGTAATCCATCTTGTCGGACAATTGTTGAGGGGATTGGAGCATAAAGACTGTTTGCATAAGAAATTTTACATGTAAACCATCAAGTGTTGTTACCTGTATTTGTGCTAGATAGGAGTTAGGAAAATTCAATCCATAAGAAAAGATCATCAATTAAACTATTGCGATGTTCATCTATCGCCATTTATTTTGAAAGTGATAGAAGCAGATATCTCCACAAGTGTAATCCAACAAACTTTTAACACATTCCAATAAAATGAGAACATCAAAGTTGCAATTTCTGCTATAGGAGTAGCTCTGGCACCTTATCGGTCAATAACTTCTCCTTTTCCAAACACATTTAAACAACATAATAGGGGTTTTATTTTCCAATTCTACGTTAGAAGAAAAAGAAAGTATATATGTCTTTCCTTTTAAAAGGGTGTTAATTAAGCAAGAGCCAAAATTTGAAAGTGAATTAATTTTCTTGGCGGAAAGGGGGAAATTCAAGATTAGAGCCGTCTCATATCCACATAGAGCCGTCAATATTGGCTAGGCCGGCTTGCAGCATAGGGTTGGGCGTGCAGATCATTTTAAGGCCCATCATCTTGGGTGCAGCTCTATTCAGGATAAAGAAGAAGTGGTGTATGTAATGGGTATAGCCGTATAGAAAAGTTATGTTGCTCATTATCAATTTTTTGTGCTTATTGTATGATGAACTAAAATGGTACTATTTGTATACACAGCTCATATTCACGAACTAGTTGTACTGGCAAAGGCCTAAATATCCGTCTAATGCAATAGGTCTATTACTGGCAAAGGCCTAAATATCCTACATATTATTGAACAACATCTCAATAACTGCATCAAATGAAGCCGTGGAGCATTTAACTTGAGATGCAGGGAGTCAAGGAACCTACTTTCCATCTTTTTTTTTGCTATTAATTCGTTTCTCTACAAATCCTAATTAACACGAGTCTCTGAAGAAATTGTAAATAACAGCAGCATTTACCTTTTAAAAGATTGTAGAATAGACAGGGATATATATATCTGGTTCAAGAGATTTAGATAAGATGGACAGAAAAGTTAAGCAGATTTTACCATACAGAGAAATTTAATGCCAGCTACAGCAACATCCTGATATTAAATAATACAGATGAAAATTCATACCAAATACTAAACCTGTTAACTACATGATTTGTTGGCTGTATGAAATTGGTGGTAACCAAAGTTTTCAACTTTCAATTAATCTGCTTGTACATATTGAATACTCAAAATGATGCAGGATATTTTTCTTCATTCCTGCTTTTTTTCTTTGCTTGCCCTTTGGCTGTGGGAGGTGCAAAAACGAAATTTATATAGACCTGCTAAAAAATCACCGACAATGAAGAGATTGGTCTCTTGAATTGTGAGATGGTTGATGTGTCAATTAAATGATTTAACATGGAAAATCTGACACCTAGACTTGTATCCATCGCTAGCTGCAGCCTGCTCAAACTTTTTGATTGCAGCATCGTTCTCTTGTAGGCTGGTCTGCACAAAGAAGCGTGCCCACCAAGAAGAGCTCCGCATTTTTGCCTTTACATGGAAAGCCAAATTCTTTTAGTTATAATTTCAGAGCAGAATGAAAAAGGGGAAAAAGTGATACAGAGACCATGTCTTCATAAGATAAGAGAATATATTGCCTCAGAACACTGTGCCAATTTCACAATTTTCAAATTATCAAACAATCATCAACCTGGTATTGTAGATAGTACTGCATATTGCAACATCAGTTCTCTAGTTTGTTTTTGTAATCTTACCACTTAATCTTTCAACTTAGTTCGTTGTTTAATGGTATAAAGTACCAAAACAGACAGCTCTCTGTAACCACAGAATGCATTTCAACTAATAAGCATTTAACCTATCTTCATCCCTCAGAACATCAAGAGAGATGTTTCTTAGATCCGTTCACTACCCTAGACGAAGAATGTTCATATTTTTGATTACTTTTTCCACAATCAATCACCAAAAACAAAGCAACACAAGACCTACTTATATGTGGAATGTGGAACTAACCAGAAAAATTCCAGTCCACTTGTGAACTCAACTTCATTAATATACGAAAGTATAACTCTTATGTTGGTACCTATATACATTAAATTGAGGTAATCTACTCTAGTAGGACGGGCGTACCACCATAGACAGAAGCTCAAAGTGCATTTAACAGCCAGTCACAATCAATAATCAACTGACAACAATTAACAACCCAAACAAGTGATAACTGAATGAAGAGACTGCAACTTACAGGACGTCCGAACTTGGATAGCTCGGCGACTTTAGCTCTGGAGTGACCAGGGTACCCTGATAATTTAGAACAATAGAAAAAAATTAACATACGAGCAAGTTAAATGAACCACACAGTGTTTTCAATAACAACAGATATTCTCCTCACGGTACCTTGGAGGGAAAGATATTTGTCTCTCAAAAGCAACTATTCAATTAATCATGTGCTATGTACGGCGGTGACAGAGGTAGGCATTTAACTTAAATGGGAACTGTCTTACAGATTTCTCTTTTTCCTTTTTTACTTTTTTCCTTTTGGGTGTTGCACGTGTGTGTTTGGGGTGGGGGTGGGGGGGAGAAGGTTATAAGATACGAACTCTGGGAGGCAGATGCTTTCAACACCGCCTACCCGAACAAAAGAAGGCACTATCCACTGTTGGCTTTATTAGAGCATTTATTTTCTCATAAGCAGATTAACTATATCTAATGAGGATGTTCTAGCTCCAAATATAGACGTATCGAACAAATTCTAAAACAAGAAGCCTTTTTTTCTGTTTTTTTTTTAATTGGTAAACTGCAACCCTCCAAATCCCCTCCCCTGTCAGGAGTCAAAAAGGATCCCTTTCCCACTTCGCTCCTTTACTGACTTGAACTCCCAACCTCTTGTTGGAAGTGGAGCCCTCTTGTCACTGGAGCAACCTCACTTGCTAAAAACCAGGCTATTGCGAAGCAGTAGTATAATGATATGAATTCAATTTGTATATAGTCCAACTGTTCACCACAAGAGGCATCTTTAGTGAGTAATTATGTGAGTTAAATGTCAAGCATTTGTTAGCAGTTCTCCAGAAAAAGCAATTTTAACAGCTAAGAACTTTTCATGCAGTGTACCTAAAGTTTAAAAAGTTACCTGTAACTATGACTAGACCATCAGCTGACACCCTTGCTAACTCTGGAATAGTCTTGTTTAGATATCTGGGAGATAAGTAATCCACTGCATCCGACACGATAACAAGAGAAAATGATTTTGGCCTGTAGGGTAATGGGAATTTGATGTCTGCCACACGTACTATTCCTCTGCGGATAAGATTCTTGCAGTTCACATCAACATCCTCAACATCATAAGGTTCAACACCCCATGCTTCAGTTTCTTCTTCTTTTAATAGTTTGGATACCACGGAACAAGTATCAGGCCCCACGTGCAAAACTTTGCGCATGCTGTCACCATATGCCTTCTTTAAATAGGGTATAGCCTGGTGAACCTCCGAAGTGCAGGTAAATTCACCTACAACCATTGAAAGACAAGCAAGCTCTAAGTTCAACGAGTTGCTCTTTTTGAACAAACTGAATTCGCAAATACAGGTACAACTCATAGTGGAACATTGCACCCTGAAATAATATATGCACTCTCAACTTCGTTTAATCTGATAAGAGATGCTAGCAGACATGCTTTCAGTCTTATTCCTGTATGAACCGTTTCAAGATGGAATAAAGGATCTTTGTAGTTCATGATGAAGGCAAACTATTTGATGATGTACAAATATATGATTGGCTAAGCTTCGACATATCCTTCTACAGGTTAGAATTACTCAAGAAATATACACTTGTCCCCTATGTAGCTTAAGACAATGACTCCTTCCCTGATCTTCTATGACATATTGATCAGTTATATGAAATAAAGAATGTGAATTGCTAGACAACAGACTAAATTTGGAAAGATGCCAACGGTTTTAGCATGCAAGAAATGTGAGACTCTTCCCCACATAGGATCCTGAAAAAGCTAACTGATTTATAGATTAAGGCTCCCTACGGCCTACGATGGGCATCTGAATTAGTGGTGAAACCTGAGAAATTCTTTCAGCTGTTAATTGTTGGTATTAAGTCCAAGGTAAGAAGCTTTCAGATTCAAGGACTTTAACATTTATCACTTGTTTTATTATTTGTTTGAAATCCTGACCTCCCATATCCCCTAGCAATTCATCTTAAATTATCCTCTTGAAACAGCAAAAGAGTTATCCATTACTGTTGAATACCGCAAACACAAAGATAATTTAATGGCATGATGCGACGGAAACTACCATTAACATAAGGGTGCTTACCTTCAAGCCTGCTGAGTGCTGAACTTCCAGATGTACCTATTAAGGAAACATAACCAATCAGCCAACATATAGAAAGCCAAGTACTATAAAGCAAACAATACAACTGGCAATCAGGATCTTGCTACCACTGAGTAAAAATAAGATAATCTGAAGTATGTGTTGAAAGGATAAGAACAATAGCCAATGACAATTTCTGATTGGTGTAGGAAAGAAAAATATATCATCACAGATGCAACCGGTGATCCCATAAAATTAGGAAGCAGACAACACTGAAATAATTGCTTGTTTTAGACCCAAATAAAAAATAACTACCTGAGCCTCGATAGAAATAGCCAACAACAAGGACAGCACCCTGAAATCAGTAGATAAAATAGTTAAGTGCATTTAATTGGAAACATAGCCCAAATTAGGAAACCAGATATTAAAACAAAGTGAATATATATTGCTAGAATGAATCATACTTGATCACTGGTTATAGTGCCTTCAGATAAGTAATTACAGAACTTACAAGAATGAGAAGGACTGTAGGTAATAAAGGAGTAGGGCGCGATTTCGGATGAAAAAGGCCTCCGAGGCTTCCACCACCAGCAAAGCGCCGTGTGGGGTTTCCGGGCCTTCTAGACATAATTGCTTTAGTGGAGTATTGAGTCCAGAACACTACACCTGGAACCAAATTAGAAAAAGAAAATTTTTAACCAATGCTCCTCACTCCAACAATAGATATGAACATGCAGAAACAAAGTATTAATAAGAGAGGCATACACGCTCAAAGTTCTTGCTGTTATGGAATGGTCCACCTTATTTATGGAGTTGATCGATTGTTAACACAACCCAGGGTGGATCCACAATATGATATGTGGGTTCACAGAAATCGGTAACTTTTGTTTAGATTAGGTAGATGTATCAAGAAATCTAAATATTTATACATATTTAAATGTAAATCTAATCATTAGTATATTAACTTGAGGTCGTTGTAGGAACCCATAAACTTCAAATCCTGAATCCCATATGAACACGATCATGTTGTTTTTTACCACCTTTGGGTCACACACACAGACTATTAAGAACCAGTATGGTGATCAAGGATCCCCAAAATAAAAATAATAAATGAGCTTAACTAAATACAGATGTGTAAAGTAACACAAAAATGGAAAGCCACCCAACTTTCTTTTTATTCTACATATGGATTGTCACATACGAAACTACAGCCACTCTAATTTTGACAGAACACTGAACTTCATTATCCGAAAATAACCACAGGAAAGTTTCTTGATCTTGAACGAGTTACCAATTATGGTTTTATCTTTCAATTAGAGAAATTGAATTTATTGACTAAATGTGCAATTCTTGAAGAAAACAAATGAGCGCCCAAAAGGGACAATGTGGATCTGCTAAAGAAATAACATTAATAACAGCAAAATCAAGATTTAGACAAAGTAGGGAATCGGTTAACAGAAAAATCAAGATTCAAGATTTAGACGAAGTAGGTAATGGGTTTGACAGAAAAAGTATAAAAAGAGAGAGATTAGATTTCAAGAAAATGAATATCGGAAACAGGGCACAAATTAAAAGAGGCAAGGAAACCAACCAAATCACGACGAGAGAAGCTTTAGAGGAACAGAATTGGGAATTAAGGAAGTAAAGAATGTATTATTGGATCTAATCTTCAAAGGTTGTTTGTTTGTTGCTAGATTTGGATCTGTTGTTGTGTTTTACTTAGAAACATATGCATGCTCAGGTCGGATCGAACGCGTATTTTCTTGGGTGTAAGTAAGTGAAAACCAACCAAAAACTAGCCTAGCGGATGGGGGACCCTGAAAGACAGCAAATGTCAAACACGTAGGAATTAGAAATGGCCATCCTTTATTATAGAGAGCGACTTAAAGTTGATACTACTGTATTATTTTACCCTTGCCGTCGACCGTCGGTGATCCTACTTTATTAATCATAACAATAATACATACTCATTACACTTAACATGAACTAATTATACTTTTATCTTACTCTTTCTTTTAATTTCATAAGAAAATTTTAGACTCACATTTTACTTCCTCTCTTTTACGTTTACAATATTACAACTAGCTCCTTTGTTTTAACTTTTTTGTAACAGATATATCTGGACTGATTTGTCCTCCCTAAAATCATATTTAATTGATTAATAGCATCACGAGTTCTAAAGATATTTTGGTATGTAAACTTCACCTCCGTAAACAATGAAATTGACGATGTATTTATCTCTGGTGCGTATTAGCACAGTAAGGTTTACCCTCCTTCAGTTTTTGGTGGAACTTTTAACAGTGAATAAGTAAACCAGTACAAGCTTCATCATCTAAAATGACATGTAGTAAAATTTTAGGTTTTGTACTCTGTACAACGTCAAAAAGGAATTGCTTATGAAAATGATAGAGCTGACAGTAAACAGAAATGGATAAATGAACTTCTGCTATGTACTAGGTTTTATCAGATTTCCCAAAGTGTGTCGGCAGTACTGGTTGATAAAGAATTTGGTGAAAAGCTACTTTCATAACTGAGAAATATAGAACCACAAACTATTTCGGGCTTTGCTCTACAACTTGATAGTTTTGTCTCACAAGCATTTAAACGTCTACTTCTACAACAACACATAATATATGTCACGGTTCACAAGTTATTAAAAGTACATGATGCAACATAAAGGAGATATCATCTATACACTACACGCTGTGTGCCGAAAATGGGTGTGAAAGGCATGTAACTTGCAAGAGCCTGTGAACCAGTTACAATAGGCATTTTCGTAGTTCGATAGCACCTCTTGATATTCAGGGAATGAAATACCAGATATAGAATAACCTTATTCGTATTTAAAGTGGGAGTAAAGACATCCCGAATAACTGATGACCACAGTCCAAAAGGCAGCTCCAATCCATGTTCGAATCTTCCATGTCAATGAGATGCATGTACGTAGTTGTTAGTCACGAGTCCTCCTAACTGTGTTAAAGATTCCACAGCTGCTATAAATAAATACTATTGTTCAACTGCTATTCTGGTATCTTCTGTGCGTGGTGGTCTCCATTTGCGGTCAAATATATCCTTCTCTATGGTTTTCTGGGGCTTCAATTTTTCATCAAGAAGCTCCAGCAACTCTTGCAACCCAACACCTGTTAAGGCAGATGTCTTGACATGTGGAGCAGACTCAGATCCAAACTGATTTTCACTTCTAACAACCTCCCACTTGTTAGAGGGGTCGTTTTGCTGGACCTCTGCACTCCCACAGCCCACTAAGGAACCATTATAGTCAACCCAGGACTCTTGTTCATCACCTGAGACCAACTCGTCGGTGTAGTTACCTTGTTGATCATCTATGACCTCTCCAAGCTTGCCTGATTGCTCAAAGTCCTCATCTTCATTATCATCATAATCAAGGAGGTCCTCTTCACACAATTTATTGGATGCAACATCATTGTTTTCTTCTGACCCGCTAGGAATTTCATCCTCATTGCAATAACCATCTCCAACAAAATCCTCGCGAAGATCAATCTACATAAATTTCGAAATACTGAAGCAATGCATCTGGATCCATGTTTCAGAATATTTGAATATCTCTGTCCTTTTTTAAAATTTAGGGAATGATAGTTATTTTACTTACCTTATTCCAAACTTCAATCATATTCTGGAGCTTCTGCTCAGAGACTCCTATCTGCCCGAGAACTTGCAACACTGCTTCCCGCTGCTCATTTAGGTTTGGTGCACTTGAGTCCAGAACATGCTGCAAGAATATGTAATCTATCAGATTAGAAACTTTATAGTTCAAGCAACTTTTCTTTAGCTAACAGATTTGCAATTCTGAGTTGAAAATCATTTGGTGGAGCTTGGCAGCACATAATATGTTAACAACATTGAAAATGTAATTAGAGAGAGAAGATACCACAAGGAGGTCAGCTTCAACAACCTCTTCCAATGTTGCATGAAAGGCTTCTACTAGCTGCACAAAAAAAAAAACATTTTGAAAAATCAAGTCCAAGTGATTGCTATGGTCTCTGCTGCCATAACAAGAGGACCAAAAACAGGTGGTGACACTATTAACTCACCTGTATAGGCAATTCTGATATGAATCCCACAGTATCACTGAGCAGCACTTTCCTTCTGAATATTATGTATTTAATCCAATGACCAAAAAAAGGGGGTGAGCATTCATCCTCAGCAAAAGGCATAAATCAAATTAGCTAATTCAATATTTTATAAACCCAGATACTTAGACATCCCATCTATGTAAGAAAAACTTAAATGGACCTCCTTTCCACTTTGAGAAATATCATAAACTTCCCTGTATAACAGGAGAAGTCTATTTGAATAGTCTGACCAAAATAGCCTCATTTTTCAAATTGATTGCTTAGGGAAATCACCAACCTTTTTGTCAACAAAAAAGTTTAATGGAAGTACGAAGCGAACTGCATGAAAAAATTAAGAACTGCAATTCACTTCCAGTAAGAAGCTACAAAATAGAAAAAAATTGTCAGATGTCTCTTTCTTATTTCTCCTATCCATGTTAGGTAAGACATTGATATTGTGTGGACAAATTGAAACAAAAACTTTAATTTATTACGGCATCATAGCTTATAAGAGTACTGACAAACTGGAGGTATGTGTAATGAAACATTAAACTTTTCGGATATTTCTCAAACTAAAGGGGAGGTCCTTCTAGTTTCTCTTCACTAGATGGAAGGTCTAACGAATTCATCCAATTTCTTATTACCCTGATGGGAGAATGACACTTCTTAACTTGGGGTCCACTGTGGCAAACAATCTGCACAATAAGAGCCCAAATGTTAGATAGTGTCATATAACTCAACTTGTCACAATTTCAAGCTTCACTGATATCCAGCATCAGAGTCAAACTACAGACTAGCAAGTTGTTTACCATACCGATCATCGCAGTAGAGAAAGCTCTCTGATACTGCACTAACCAAAGTAGATTTCCCCTGTTAAGGAAACAATTTCATCCATAATAAGAGATTGCAGTAATATCACATTAAAGGGATTCAAGTGTTTCCGATCAACCTACAGCATTTGTGTAACCAACAACAGCAACTGTAGGAATTTCTTGACCATCTGATCCTCCATGCCTCTTACGAGCAGCACGCTGCAACGCTCGCGTACGACGAACCTCTTTAATCTCAGATAACAATTGACTCCTCCGTTCTAAAATTCTGAAACCGAAAGCAGTAGAATTAGAAATATATCATATGTATACAGTGAGCGAGTGAAACACTAGTGGATCATTAACAACTAAGTGGAAACAGTATGCATTCAGTATATAGGCAACCTCTACTATTGACTGAAAATAATTCACTAATCAAATACACGAATAATCCAAAAGGACAAAAATATTTCTGCTGACAAACATTTCTTTGTCCATATATTATCACACACTATTCTTCAAGTTACCACATTCATTTTCATTTTTCTTCTGTAGTTCTGGAGAACACACACATGATCACAAAAAATATGATGATATCATAGCCCTTGAAAGCAGTAGTTGCTTACTGCTACACATTATTGAGGTACATTCATCCACTCAGCTTCATTTTGCATCTAAATCTCTAATTAATTGAGGTTCATATTCCTTTGACTCTCAAATAATATTTCTTTAAACGAGATCCCTTGCATAAGTTGACTCATAAACAGAGTTGTGTACCAAAACACCCACAATCAATTATTAGCTGACTTGACAAAAAGTTTGTTTTCCCGCTTTCCCTAGAAAAATAATATGAACAACTATGCCTCAACGGCAAGCTAGTTGGGCTGGGCGGCTGGATAAATGCATCCTCAATGTCTATTTCACTCGATTTTGACCAGTTTCGTTCCTATAATCAATAATTTAGAGTTCTCTAGCATAAGTTCTCAACATGTTCAACTGACAGATTGAAACCTTTCCAGCTTTATTTATCCACAAAAAACGTTTAAAAAAATAATAGTACATCAGGGTCAGTAACAAACCTTCGCCGCTGAAGCTGCAATTCTGTCTCTCCAGCACCACTAATGAAACCACGTCCCCCACTTCCTCTCCTGCAAGTGAAAATGGCATACTTCAGAAACTCTAGCAGCAGCAACTGGAATTTCTTAAACTTCAGCAATCATCTTAGTTACAGTAAACATATAACTGAAAAGCGGACAACTCTGCCAAGAAATCAATTCTTTGAACTTCCAAATGCATCCTTCAGTAGAGATCAAGCCAGTAAGCAATAAAATTACCCTCTGGCACTAACTACTTCAGCTTCCCCACCTACGCCAAAACCATAACGCCCACCAGGACCGCGCACACGAACAAGACGACTTTTTTTGTACATAAGTGCAGCCAACTCAGCCTGTAAGTTAATGGGAAGTCAGAGAGACTGCGAAGGTCTAAGTATTCCTTCTTCTATAGGCACAAAAATGATCATCTAAGAATTCATTGAACACCATAGCGAGATAGAGCAAGCAGGTCACCTGTAGCTTAGCTTCTTTCGTCTGAGCATGTGCATTGAAAATCTCTATTATCAGGCCTACACGGTCCAGAACAGGTTTACCCCAAGCCCGCTGCAGTGGAAGAACAAATCATAAAAATAAAAGGTTAAGGGGAATACATAGAAACCTTGGCTGATGGATAATTGTAGCTCTGAGATTAATTAATGTCTTCCTTCAGAATATGAATATAACTAACAAGTACAGCAAGTCAGCAACTTTTCCAATGGCTCAATCAGTTTCTTTTAGAGCAGAAAATTAATAAACCAATAAGCACAATGACTTACTTCTAAATTTCGCTGCTGTATGCCAGTAAGAATTGCATTTACAAAAATGGCATCTATTCCTTCCTGCTAACAAAATGCCAGTGACCAATATCAGCCATATTAACCGTTAACAGTTCTATAATGCTAGGAGAATTAATGAATTTATTAAATCACATTCATATAGTAAATCCTCTACCTGAGTATCCAAAGAAATTACATGGCATTTCACTGTATCCACAGTTCCAGCTCCAAAAAGTGTATCTGTCATAACAAGCACAATGCACAAATCATTTCAAGAATAGGCCACAGATCAAAAACTTACCAATAGTTGGCTATCCTTTCTACCAATAACTTCAGGAAGATTCCCACTCTCCCCCTTAAACAACAAGTCAGCTCTTATATAAGGAAAACGTTTCGACCATATTCTATAAGGAAGAACCCAGCGCAAAGGCAGAGGTCTACCAGACAGTTTTCAACAGACAACCTTTCGCATAGATGAAGGGGGAAATGTGAGCACAAATATCCAGTTCCAACAATAACTCTTCTGCTTCTTTCTGTATCCCCTCTATAGAGAACACAGTCAACTTTGTTTTGATCTGAAGGTGATGAGGGGCGAGAGAGAGAGAGAGAGAGAAAATGGTATAGAAATTTTTCCTTCCCTTAAGGAAGTAGTGTCTGCATAATCATTTACTAGTATGAATTCTGTACTCTCACCAGCATGATAGTTTCATTTACCCGTAGTTACAGAAATACACCACAAACACTGTAGAAGGTGGCTGTAAACACTAGGGGATCTTTAGGTTGTAAATATTCGTGGTGCTATGGTAATATTTCACATTTTATTACCAAAAAAAAAAAACATTAAGGCAATTAAACTTTAACATACACATTTTCGAAGAAACAAAAAACTTGATGAGGAAGTATTAGGATATGTCGAAATGACAGTGCGTCAAGCACTTAAAGTTGTTGAATCAAGCCCTTAGTTTGTGACTTTGTTGCTTTATAAATAGCACTATAACTGTCCAAGCCCATAGTTTGTTTCCTCTATTAAGTAGCACTTTAATTGTTTAAGGTAATGGGGGCATAAAAAAAGAGCCTTCATATAGATAGATTATCGATAAATTTTACATAAATTACCCAAGTTTCTTACTTCTTTCCAAGGGACAAGCAATATTGCACAATGGAAGATATGAACTGGGAAAAAGTAGAGTTCAAAGTGCAAATATAACCATCTATGATCAAGCCTGTTTCAGCTATTTTACTGTACCTTCTCAGTTTCAGATACTCTTTTACTAACTACATTCAGTGTGACAGACATTACTCTAAGTAGACTGTCTTCACTCCCTGAAGAAATGAACCACCATAATGGAGAACCTTCTTGCTAATTTCAAAGCTATTGATAAGACAAAGCAATAAAAACAATAGAGTAGCGATATCATACTTCACATTAATGCTTTAAAAAAAATTAATGCATTTGACTCAATGGGAAAGAGATCATAACCAGCTAAAATGCTTGAAAACAGGTTAAGGAATTGTGTTCAATACATTTATGAACTCAAATTTCATACAGGTAAGGAAACCATCTGACGTATGAGAAAACCAGCACTTGGTAGCCTTATTTTATGTACCTTTTAGGAATGATATCACGGCTGTAACACAAAATGTATCAATAAGTTGAAGATAATAATCACTTCTGTTGAGCAAGCCTTTTTAAAATCTTACAACGGTTAGACTGGCTTTATATGTACAGTTTTATCTCAACATGTAGATATCCGCCCACTAAATACACGTGAAGGAATGTTAAGAAAAATATATCATTCTGGCTGATGCATTGCTTAGATTCAGACGAACGGCTTTCCTTGATTTTTTCCTTAAGATAGGATGAGATTAGAGTTAGCAGTTTAGAGTAGAAAAGACATTTTTCTTCACAACATACTCAAAGGTCAGATATAACATAATTCTGAGGTTAGTTTTAGCCAATTCAGAATGGACTCATCCCAGGAAGATAATAAGTTCTCCATCACTTTTTATAGGCTGAAAGAGAATTTGGCATAAGCGAATGCTTTTGTTTCAGCAGTTGTCTGAAAAAGTTGATTACACAGCTTATGAAAGAACTTAAACCAGGACCTGTGATTTAATCTTGGAGGTCCTAGTTCTTGGTGTTACAGTTACCAACAGATTTAATACAAACATTGCTTGGATTTCTATAGAGAATTCATATATTACCTCTGACCCAATTTATGTGAGGGTTCAAACAACTTTTCCTTTGATTACAATTTTCTCAAACTTCTTAGCTATGTTGCATTATAGCACTTTTCATGTATTTTTTCGAATATGTACATTAAATTTATAAAATATTTGATGAATCTATATCCGAATTCTTGATCAAAATTAAGTGTTCTGACACTCATACTGCGAATTGAAACAAAGAACGCAAAGAATCATTTAACACATTACGTGACAAGAGGAACAATGGTACGGAAAACGCACCAGCGTGAGTTGATCGAGAAGCCGGGTTTTGGACGACAAGATGATGGGGCCTTTGTTTATCAAGAAACTCAGTATCGTAGAACCCATCTCTTTGTTCTTCGAGGGAATTAGCCAGGTTCAGTGCCTCATTAAGTTTAGGCTTGAGAACCGAATCAGGCCGAAACCGAGGCTGAACAACAAATAGCCTTGGAGGACTCTTAGGGTCCGTGTTGAAGTCATCTCCTGACCCATCTTGATGCTTCTGTAGAAGAAGAGAGCTGCAAGGCGATGACAGAGAATGGAATAAAGATAATTGAGTGGACGGTGATGGATTAACGGGCAAGTGGATTGATTGAGTTGGAGTATGCGGTAGAGAGATTGAGAATTGAGAGAAACGGCGTAGGGCTTGAGGAAGGCAAATCTTGGAGGTTAAAGAAGATCGCAAGTGAGAGATTGTTCTGAACATCGGAAACGACGGTGTTCATTAGGCGTTTCCGGCCGGTGACAACTGATATTACACGGCATGTATATATGGGGTGACAGTCGCGGCCGGTAGAGTTGCATTGTGCATTGTTGAGTTAGCCCAAAACCGATTTCGTTAAAAGTTGGACGGCCCAAGCCCAATCCTTATTGATAGGCCTAAATTAGGAAGTAAATGTATGCGACTCTAATTTCTAAAAATCCATTGAGAACTTGTTTGGGGCAAATATATAACTATTAATTTCTCTTTAAATTTTAAAACTTGTCCCAATTTTTTTATATTTTATGAAAAAATCATTTTTTTGTGACCTTAAGTCTCAACTAATTCCTATCTACCTTTTCGATAATTTGATCTTAAAAATGCATGCACGTCGTGAAGAGATTATTCGAAAATTGTGAAAAGATTATATTAAACAATAACTAATTGGTATCATTGTTATTATTCTTTTCACTAAAAGATTTTTGTAACTAATTGTAATTTGACTAATTGTAATAGCTGATAATTGTGTTATTAGTAATTTTTATCAAAATAACATATTATGATTGTAGAATAATATGCTATTTAGATTGTTATAAGAATATAATTTTGTGTCAAATTTATAAGTATTTTGGATAGGTGTTAGAACTTATGGGTAAAAGTTATGTTTGTTATATACGTCATTTGGGGAAACTTTTCTAAAAATATACTATATTAAGAAAATATTTACCATTTATAGCAATAATTTTTTTTTTCACTGGATCTCTTTTAATACATTTATAATATAATTTTAATACATATTACAGAAAACCATTTATAAAACACAAATAATACAAGTTTTATTGATGGATAATACAATTATCACACATTTTAATACAATGTGTCAATTTCTTAATAAACAAGCATAATATATTTCAAAACAATTATAATACATATATATTGCATATATAATTCACTTTTAATACATATAGCAGATTTATCCTAGTATTGTTATAAATGGTAATAAATAAAAAGTATCGCTAAAAACACTAATTATTTATTAAAAGGTACCAATCCAAGTAATTTTTCCATTTTATTTTTAGAAAAAAAAAGACCCACTTTGAAATGTCAAAATTATTTCCACAATTAAATAAAAATATTTATTTAAAATAGAGTAGCCAACTAATTTTTTTAAAGAAATTAAGAAAACTTGATTATAAGAAGATTCAAACAAAAAAATCCTTTAAAAGTTTAGAGGCTTGGTTAAGGGATTCTCTTTCCGCTTCAAGAAGGTAGTAATACTTGAAATGATATGACAACTAAAAATGTTGATTAAATTTGAAAAAAATATTTTAAGTAAAAAAAAAAAAACGTTTGATCATTTGAAAAGAGAAACAAACTTGAAACAATTTTATTAATCAAAGATGAATAAAACTCAGCCAAGATGAATAGAGACTCCATGTCTCAGGCTTTTATTTGTGCATGAAAAATAACAAGACCCAAGAAGGAAATGCATAGGTAATCCTTGAAAACAAAAACTTGATTCAAACAAATAAGTGATAACGGGGCAGTAACAATACATAAAACAAAGTAGATGAGACATCAAATTTGGATCCAATGCTAATATTCAGGCCATGATGCACATAAGTGTGACAAATTGATTTTGTTTAAGAGAAAAAAAAGGGGATGAACTTAACCCATGACTGTCATAACAACTTGAATATAAACCCCTAACACGATATCAATCATGAGATAGGGCAAAACATAATTATATACAGAAACAAGAACAAAGTGTAAGATTTTGCAGCTGGATTCTTGTACGAACTCGTACAAATTCGAACGGATTTTCGAAAATTTTGAAAAGGAGCAAGCGATTTGGAAATGAGAACGGAGAGAAGAAGAAATGAGGAGCTTAGAATAACTGAGCTGTCTTGCATTCCGTTCACTCCAAATCAGATATTTATACAAGTAACTAACTGATTCATTAATTACTAATTGACTAACAATAGTCTAACCAATTCTGTAACTCCTTTCCATTTAAAAAATATGTGGCCAAACACACTTAAAAGATTTAATATAGTCTTCAATATCCAAATAATATAATCTTACAAAAGAAATGAGAAATTGATATCCAAATTTGTTATTAGATAAATTTCCCGCTCATTTTTTTAATAATATATAAAGAAAATCAGAGTTGTAACAAACTCCACCCTCTAAACACATGCAACCAACTGATCACCATTTCCAATCAACTGTCATCATTCCCTCTCAGTTTCCATTTAGACGTGAAGAAGCCATGGATGATCAAGGTAAGAAAAAATATGTTTCAATTAGTTCATTATCTTCGGAACTTTCTTTAACTATTGAGAATTGCTTCTTCTTTACTGTCTATTTTTGTTTAATTCTGCAAAAAACTATTGTTTAATCAGAGCTGTAACAAATACGCATGTAATCTTGTATCAATCTCCATTTCCTCTCAATTCCACTTTAGACGAACCTGGAAAATTCCTTTTCTTTACGGTGTATTTGTCGCACAAACTGTTGTTTAATCAGTATAATCTTGTATATCTTCATTTCCTCTCAATCTTCATACTTATCTTCATTTCCTCTATCTGAAAATTTTGTTTAGTTCCGCACTGTATAATCTTTCTTTTTTTGCCAAAAAAACTGATTTGATTGCCGCTGAAATCTGATTACATTCTCATCTTGACTAAAATGATGGAAATTGCCATCTATCAGTAGTTAGCAAACCTCTGATGGCTGTTGGTAAGTCTCTAAAGCAGTGCCTAGTAATCGCTTCATGGTCTATTACTAGTTTCTTGATCTTCTGCACCGCTTCCTGTATCCTCCAAGGTACCTTCCAAGAGTCATTTATACAGTTTTGAAGGAGTAGTGAATCTGTTTCTCCCAAGATAAAGGTCTGACCATTGTCCACACACTACTTGAGCCCAAAAAGAAATGAAGAGGCTTCAGCTAGGTTGCTAGCGCCTTGGCCCAATGGGAGAATGAAGGCCATGATGAATCTTCCCAGTGATTCCCTGATTACTCCCCCACCACCACATGAATTACCAACACATAATCCATCTGAGTTCATTTTCACAAAAAAGAGTGGGGGCATGATCCATTTGACTGGAATAACAATAGTTTCTCGGAGGTTGGTGTCCAGTATTGTAAGTAAGCTTCTCCAATTATCTGGAATAAACAAGTTTGTAAAGGCGGACTTGGTAAGCTGGCAAATGTTGAAAGATATTATAGAGATGGATCTGAAAATTGAAGGTTTCTCATGTTCATATTTTGAGCTACATCTCGATCTCCAGAGCTCCCACATGATAATCATTGGCAAAATTCTCATAACATAGGCTGCGATGGAGTTATGTCCTTTGAAATTCTAGGTTTTGTACAGGAGTTCTCTAAGATTAGTGCTTCTAGAGTTGATGCCCATATCCCCAACAAAAGATTGCCAAATCCTTTGAGCATATTGACCGGTGCAAAATAGGTGCTCAGAGCTTTCCGATCTTAGGGTCATACCTGCACCAATACAACAAGAACAATCATTAGTTAATGTAATTTCGAATCTGGAAATTTTGTCATCTGTAGATAGTCTAGAGTCAAAAGCTCTCCAAGCTACAAATGACATTTTATAAGGAACATCTTTGTGCCATAGTCTTGAGTCAAACTGAGAAATATTTCTCATTTGTCCAAGACTTTCCCAAGCAGAGGAAACCGTAAAAGCTCCTGATTCAGAGAGCGTCCAAACAGGGATATCTTCTTTGTCTTGATTGATGGTAATAGGAAACCTAGCTCTAATTTCTTTGAACGTAGTCATTTGGCTGAGGTATCAGTATTGTCCAATTCCATACACCTTCCCTGAAAACTTCGTTCACATTAACATCTTGATATTCAGTGAAATCCTCCATAAGAAAGTAAAGTGGCCCTTGGGTGGTCCAATTGTCAAACCAAAAGCTAATGTTCCCTTTGCCTTTCCTCCACCAAATAAGGTCATCCACGGTGTCTCTCAACTCGCACATTGCCTTCCAACTGTGTGATTGAGAAGGACACCAATGAATAGTAGCGGGATGAACATTAGTGCAGTACTTGGCTTTCAGAAAGTTGGTCCACATTGAATTGGAGGTTCTGAATTTCCACCATTGTTTAGCTATGAAGGCTTTGCAGATGTCTTTTAAACTTCTGAAGTTAGCACCTCCTTCATTGTATTGAAAGCACAAATTCTCCCAAGAGATCCAGTGGTGTTTTCAATCTTCATCATTTCCTAACCAAAAAAATCTAGCAATATACTTTTCAATGCTCTCTATGGTGCCTTTAGGAGGATGTACAGCAGCCAGTGTGTGAATTTTAAGAGCTTGGAGGACATGTCTTATAAGAGTGGCTCTTCCACCGGTGGAGAGGAACTTGAGGTTCCATCCTTTGATTCTATTAATAACCTTGTTGATCATATTAGAAAATATGTCTAGGGTTTTCCTCCCAAAATAAATGGGGCACCCTAAATATTTCATGGGGAGATTCTAAAATCTCATGTCCAGGATCCTTCCAATTCTTCTAATGGTCGGTGTTTTAGGAGCTAGTGAGTATGAACTCTTATTTTTGTTGATAAGTTGTCCTGATACTTTCTCATAGGATTCCAGAGTCTTGAGAATTAATTGGAGGGACACCTTGTTCCCACTGAAAATGATTGTGTCATCTGCAAAAGAAAGATGATAAATCAGTGGACCATGAATGTTCATGTAGAAACCTTTAAATGCAGGATCATTATGCATAGAGTTGAGCATTTGTGAGAGTTCAGCAGTAAGGACAAATAAGGAAGGGGAAAGAAGGTCACCCTATCTAAGACCTCTCCCTGATTTAAAGAAACCTTGTCTGCTACCATTCACAATAAGAGAGTACCAGTTATTAGAGATAAATCTGTAAACGATGTCGATCCAATTTTCAGCAAAACCAAGTTTGCTTAAAATAAAGCAGAGGAAAGACCATGACACTCTATCACATGCTTTGGACATGTCAAGTTCAATGATAACATTACCACCTAATTCTCCGTTACTGTGCATGCTGCTTTATCATTTCTTAACATTCTATTTGTTTTCTCTATTTGTGGATACAGGTTTCCCAAAAGACTGCTTGCATTGTTGGAGAACTGGTTTGAAATCTGCTGCAGGTATGAAGGATCACTACCGTGACAAACACAAAAAACATAAAGAATTATGTGAAATTTGCGGGTATTTCTTTATCAATAAAGCTGAATTTGAACAACACAAAAATTCTGAACATTCAACGTGAGCCTTCTTCCCCTATCTAGTTTTTCTATTCTTAAATTGATACAAATGGTTCTAATTCTTACTATTTTTGATTTGCAGAAAAAGAGTTCACAAATTGGCAAAGAAAAATCCAAAGAAGAAGAACAATTAAAAGTGAGGATTTACTGTTTGAAATGTGTTTGTGAGGTTTTACTGTTTGAGTGTGTTTGTGAGGTTGGTATAGGGGCTATGACATTGTTATTTCAGTAAACAATTTTACATTTTGATAGTTGACCATACTTAAAAAGTGGAAAACTATGTGTATGAAAGAGACATGCCTTGTTCTTTTTAACAATCATCTGATGTGGCTCTCCTATTTAAGATGGAAATGGAGTTGAAAATCCAATGTAGTTAGAGTAGCCAAGTGAAAAGTTGATTTCTGATCAAGTGGAGATATAAGAAAAAATGAAGGGTGTAATTTTGGATCCTAAGCTTTTTTAAGGGAGATATAGAAGGTATGGAGGGTTGTTGAACTTTACATAACCACAAGGATTACCTGTATAATTTAACCGCAGTCTTACTGAAACTTACTTTAGAGGAGCTCCAACGACTTTGGCATCTGAATTAGCTCCCAACTATTACACACCCTATAAAGTTTGAGCCAAAAATACTGTTGTTGCTGCACACCCATAAACACAAGACTAAAGATTCAATTAGTATACCAATTCTTAACCCCAATTTTAGAATTCAAAATTTGACTTGACTTATGGGAATAAGTAGCAAAGTGAAGCACAACAGGCAATTGATATTCCAAACTTAGCAGTAAGCTCCTACTTTTCCGTAGCAACAACTAACTAGAAAAAACCAGATTATCCTTACTCTTGTATTCAAGTAGTTCTCTTTTTTTTTGGGTACACATCCGGAGATTAGGCAGACCGGATAAGTTCAACTCTACAAAAATAAGATATACATTCTTAATACGTAGTTTAATTTTCTTGAATATATGTCAAGGTATTTGTCAAGTGTTACATAATCTGTGTTTTAAACAGTACTACTAATTACAACAAACTTTGCAGAAACACGAAATTACCAAAGTTTAATGAACCAGTGAAGAACAGAAAAACATAAATTAATTCACAAAACTAAAATCTGTAAAAACGTACCAGAATCTGGAAAAAATAAAATGGAAAGAAGATCAAGCCCACTGAATGCAAAGTGTCCCTTTAAGAAAATTATTCCCCTCTAGTATCCGAGGTTTGATTTGGAGTATGTCCTCCCATGATAGAATGATCTCAATCACCAGTGTATTGATACCCAAAACGCTGGTGTCAGCGAACCACTCAACGGCAGTAAAGTACACGAAGAAAATTTGTGCAGAAGAAGAAGAAGAAATTAGAAATTTTCGTAAGTTAAAAGTCCGAAGAATCACTGGTATTTATAGGCAAGAGGAAGTGTTTCCGAAAGGTTGCAACCTTTTAGAAACCACAAGACCATTTATGAAAGTTTGCAACCTTCCAAACGGTCATGGTTGTTCCTGAAAGTTATTCAAATTAAACCAAGAAAATATTTTAAATAAAACGGATCGCGCGGATACGAGTCGGGTCGGAACGTTTCGGTTAATTAACTAATTAGTTGAAATATTTTGGCTATTTAATTTAATTAATTAAGTAAATAATTAAAACAAACTTTGTCAAAAAATAATCTCTCGATCGATCATTTTTCAAAGCCGAAGCTGAGCGAGCGAGCGACGACGGTGCAAGGGGGGAGGGTCCCTCTTTCCAACCCTTTTAACAACTAATAGAAGTGTTTCTCTATTTAAACACTTCTATTTTTCTTTCCATCACCAATGAGAGAGAAATGTCTTTTCTTAAAGCATAAGAGAATCTTTTCCAATTCCTCTTTTCATCTTCCTTCCATTTCACTTTAACTCTTGTTATACCCAACAATCTCCCACATTAATGGGGAATGGTCATAACATAAAGGAATGCACGAATGAGTGTGTACTTTACAAGCAAGGATTAATTGCATCTGGATTAGTAGGTTTCCCCTTAGATTTTCCGTAGTGAACATATGTCGGATATACTCGGTCAATCGGTAGATGCGATATCTTTGAACCGTCGAGATTTGGTGTATACCGAGATAACCATATGTCACACAATTAAACCTTTACCGTTTATGGTTCTTACGGTTGAGTTCGTTTAAGCCATGAGCACCTCCTGGTTTCATGAGTGTATAGAGAATAGGCTTTTGACAAAAAAATCTCTTTGAAGCGGCTTACACTTCACACTCACATAGGTGATTTCTAACTGTGTCATCTCGTAGATACACTATTTGGTCAAATATGTCAAACTTAGCAAATCATTAAAAACTTTAAGCTTTATTAACTCATTAACAAGCCTTAATGTTTTAACCTCGTTCCTGAACATTGTCTTCATCATGAGAATAGATTGAGTTAATTGACAATGTCGAACCGTTAGTCACAACTTTGTTTTTCTCCTTGAATCTAGCTCTTGGGATCTCCAGTATGCTAGATAGAGTTACCGCCATGATGACTTGTCCTAAGCCGTAAACCCATTTCCTTAGATGATCTTTCAACTGCCTCTCTTACTAGGCCTTTCGTTAGTGGATCTGACACATTATCGCTTGACTTCACATAGTCAATTGTGATAATTCCACTAGAGAGCAGTTGTCTTATGGTATTATGTCTCCGTCGTATAAGACGAGACTTCTCATTATACATGACGCTCCCTTCCCTACCTATTGCTGCTTGACTATTACAATGTATGCAAATAGGTCCCACATGTTTGGGCCAGAATGGAATATCTTCTAAGAAATTCCGGAGCCATTCAGCTTCTTCACTGACCTTATCTAAGGCAATAAATTCAGATTCCATTGTGGAGTGAGAAATACATGTCTGTTTGGACGATTTCAAGAGACTGCTCCTCCACCAAGTGTAAACACACAACCACTTGTGGATTTCACTTCATTTGACCCGGTGATCCAATTTGCATCACTATATCCTTCAATCACTGCAGAATGTTTATTATAATGCAAAGCATAGTGTTGTGTATGTTTCAGATACCCCAACACACGTTTCATTGCCATCCAGTAAGTTTGATTAGGATTACTAGTGAATCGACTCAGCTTGCTAATAGCACATGCTATATCTGGTCGCGTACAATTCATAATATACATCAAACTTCCCAACACTCTGGCATATTCCAATTGAGAGTCATTTTCACATTCATTCTTTTGAAATGTAAAGCTTAAATCAATCAAAGTTTTGACATTGTTGAAATTCAAGTACTTAAACTTATCCGATACTCTTTCAATATAATGAGATTGAGATAGTGCTAATCTCTGAGGAGTTTTGATAATCCCGATCCCTAAGATCAAGTCAGCAACTCCTAAGTCCTTCAAATCGAACTTGCTGGACAACATGCGTTTAGTAGCATTTATATCGTCAATATCTTTACTCATTATTAACATGTCATCAACATATAGACAAACAATGAGTTCATTATTCAGAATGTTTTAATGTAAACACACTTATCACATTCGTTAATATTTAATCCATTTGTCAACATTGTTTGGTCAAATTTAGCATGCCATTGTTTGGGTGCTTGCTTGAGCCCATAAAGCGACTTCACAAGCGTGCACACTTTCTCTTCTTTACCAGGAACTACAAACCCTTCAGTTTGTTCCATGTAAATTTCTTCCTCCAACTCTCCATTTAAGAAGGATATCTTTACATCCATTTGGTGGATTTTAAGATCATGTACTGCCGCTAGTGCTATTAACATCCTAATTGATGTTATCCTTGTTATTGGAGAGTATGTATCAAAGTAGTCCAGACCTTCTTTTTGTCTGTATCCTTTTACTACAAGTCTAGCCTTATATTTGTCAATAGTCTCATCGGTTTTCATTTTCCTTTTAAAGATCCACTTTGATCCTAAAGGTTTATTTCTTGGAGGAAGATCAACCAATTCCCAAGTATGGTTGCTTAAAATTGATTCGATCTCACTATTGACTATTTTTTTTCCAATACGTTGACACAGACGAAGACATAACTACTTTAAATGTTTGCGACTCATTTTCAAGCAAGAATGCCACAAAATCTGGTCTGAAAGAAGTGGGTTTTCGTTGGCGATTACTACGCCTAGGATCCTCGTTAAGTAGTGTATTTTTTGTTGATTCGTTTCATGGTCGTTTAGGTCTTTCACTTGTCGACTCATATTTAGTTTTATACGGATAAATGTGTTCAAAGAACTCAGCGTTATGTGACTCAATTACCATATTAACATGAATTTCAGGATTATCAGATTTGTGAACCAAAAACCAACAGGCCTTACTGTTCACATCATATCCAATAAATACACAATCCACTGTTTTGGGTCTAATTTTCACCCTCTTGGGTAAATGAACCTCTACCTTGGCTAAACACCCCACACTTTGAAATATTTCAAGTTGGATTTCGTTCCTTTCCATAACTCATATGGAATCAATTGTGTTTTTCTATGGGATACCCTATTGAGTATCTTGTTAGCCGTAAGGATGGCTTCCCCCCACAGGTTTCGCGGTGATCCATAACTGATTATTAAGGCATTCATCATTTCCTTTAATGTTCTGTTCTTCCGTTCCATCAAACCATTTGACTGTGGTGTATAAGGTGTAGTAGTCTGATGAATAATACCATATTCCAAACATATCTCTGCAAAAGGAGATTCGTATTCTCCATCCCTATCACTCCGAATCATTTTTATCTTTAGATTCAATTGATTTTCCATTTCATTTTTGTATTGCTTAATTGCATCAATTGCTTCATCCTTACTATTAAGCAAATATACATAACAAAATTGAGTGCAATCGTCAATAAAAATTATAAAATACTTTTTCCCACCACGAGATGGCATTGACTTCATATCACATATATCTGTGTGAATTAAGTCTAAAGGTTTTGAATTCCTTTCAACAGACTTTTAAGGATGTTTAACAAACTTACTTTCCACACAAATTTCACATTTCGATTTATCACATTTGAAATCAGGCTATACTTCTAAAGTAATCAATTTTCGCAAGGCTTTGTAATTTACATGTCCCAAACGGGCATGCCATAAATCATTTGACTCCAATAAGTAAATAGAAGCAGAATTCTTATTAATATTGTCAACAACCATTACATTCAGTTTGAAGAGGCCCTCAGTGAGGTAGCCCTTTCCTAAGAATATCTAATTCTTACTTAATACAACTTTGTCACTAACTAGGACACATTTAAACCCGTTCTTAACGAGCAGTGCAACAAAAACTAAATTCTTTCTAATAGTAGGAACGTGTAGAACATTGTTCAAAGTCAACACCTTGTCGAATGTCATTTTCAACATTACTTTCCCAGTTCCTACAATCCTTGTTGTTGTTGTGTTCCCCATGAATAAATCTTCATCGAACTCAGCAGGAGTGTACGTTGTAAAAGCTTCTTTCGCAGAGCAAATATGTCGAGTGATACCTGAGTCGTGAAATCACTCCTTGAGTTTTCCAACTAAGTTGCACTCAGAGATCATTGCACAGAGGTCATCTGCATCTTCCATCTCTTCCACGATGTTTACTTGACTTTTACCTTTGTCTTTGTCTTTGTCCTTTCTTGGAGCACGACAGTCAGAAAACTTGTGACCAGCCTTACCACAGTTGTAACAGTTGCCCTTGAACTTCTTCTTGGCCTGTTCTGAATTCTGTCCGTTGGACTTCTTTCTCTTCTTACCTTTGGTTGGAGCTTCTTCAATAATATTAACTCCAATTATTGTCGAACTTTTACGAGACTTTTTTTCGACGGTCTTGTTATCTTCCTCAATCTTGAGCCGAATAACAAGATCTTCAAGCTTCATTTCCTTACGTTTGTACTTTAGATAATTCTTGAAGTCGTTCCACGAAGGAGGTAACTTCTCAATCATTGCAGCCACTTGAAATGCTTCATTAAATACCATGTCCTCAGCAATCAGATCATGAAAAATAAGTTGAAGTTCCTGCACTTGTGATCCAACAGTTTCACTATATGACATTTTATAGTCTAAAAACTTTGCGACCACAAACTTTTTCAAGCATGCATTTTCTGTCTTATATTTCTTTCAAGTGCATTCCATAATTCTTTCGAAGTTGTCATTACACTATAGACATTATATAAGTCATCCTCTAAAGCACTTAGAATGTAGCCTTTACATAAGAAATCTGCCTGTTCCCTTGCTTCAATAATCCTGAATTTTTCTCTGTCTGACATATCAACAACAGGCACTGGAGTTTCTTCATTGGTAAATTTCTGCAGACCAAGAGTGGTAAACCAGAAAAATACCCGTTGCTGCCATCCTTTGAAATTCACACCAGAGAATTTTCCCGATTTCTCTGTTGGTGGTACAACAATTCGAATTGGTGCAGCAACAGCCACCGTAATATTATTGTTTGCCATTTCAGAATCTGTAATAAACAAAAATCGATTCAAATGGCTTAGTAAGCAATAACTTAAATTACAAACTTAATAGGAGTATAAAATCACGAAGGTTTTTGTCTCCACCAGAAACACAAACACAGATTAAAAAAAAAGGATAATTTCCTTAATATTGTTACACAATCTGTGTTTAAAACAATTCTACTGAATACAACAAACTTTGCAGAAACACGAAGTTACTAAAGTTTAATGAACTAGTGAAGAACAGAAGAACATAAATTAATTCACAAAACTAAAATCTGTAAAAACGTACCAGAATCTGGAAAAAAATAAAATGGAAAGAAGATCAAGCCCACTGAATACACAATGTCCCCTTAACGAAATTATTCCCCTCTAGTATCCGAGGTTTGATTTGGAATATGTCCTCGCAGGATAGAATGATCTCAATCACCAATGTATTGATACCCAAAACGCTGGTGTCAGCGAATCACTCAACGACAGTAAAGTACACGAAGAAAATTTATGCAGAAGAAGAAGAAATCTGAAATTTTCGTAAGTTAAAAGTCTGAAGAATCACTGGTATTTATAGGCAAGAAGAACTGTTTCCAAAAGGTTGCCACCTTTCAGAAACCACACGACTATTTATGAAAGTTTGCAACCATTCAAACGGTCATGGTTGTTCCTGAAAGTTGCAACCTTTCAGAACAGTCATCTCTAATGGCGGGAAATTCAAATTAAAACGGGAAAGTGTTTTAAATTAATAGAAGTGTTTCTTTAACAACTAATAGAAGTGTTTCTCTATTTCAACACTTCTATTTTTCTTTCCACCACCAATGAGGGAGAAATATTTTTTCTTAAAGCAAAAGAAAATCTTTTCTAATTCCTCTTTTCATCTTCCCTCTATTTCCCATTAACTCTTGTTATAACCAACATCAAGTACACTTGTGTTTGCATCCCTACTTTATTCAAATAAGGAGAAGCGTCGCAGTGACTCGAAAAAATAAATAACTAAATCAATTTTAAAAGAATTTTAAGAAAACAAGAGTTTTAAATGAGTCGCTACCTAATTTTAGGGAAAACTAGGAAACCAATTAAAAAATGTCTACGAAACCATTAGATTCTATGTAAGGGGTTCAAATTATTTCGAAGGGAAGGTGTTAGGCATCCTTCGAAATCCACAATTGTAGGTCCCGACTGAATTCATTTTTTTCAAATTGAGGAGGAGATAAAATAATATACAAGTAAAATAAACATGCGATATACACAAAGAATAAAATAAAACAACAATATAAGAAACGACATAAGGTTGCCTAACGTCGATAAATATAAAATAATGAATAAAGAATATAATTCTAACTTCATTCGAATAACTTCAATGGGAAGCAACTTCGTGTACCTGTAAAAACACTTAGTAAAAATGTTAGTAATAAATAAATATGAATAAAAATAAATAAATTAAATAATAACTTAAAAATAAAAACCCGTCTTATTAACATGGGAGTCCTTGGAAATCGACGGTAATTTCTTGATCACCCAATTCTAACTTGTAACGTAGAACAAATAATACAATTTAAACTAAATTTCCGTCTTTTAACATGGGGAGGCCTCCAAGACCGACGGAGAGATTTTCTCATTGGCCAATTTTAACTATTGAGTAAATTAACCAACTAATTAAGATAAAAAAAAATCAACCAATCAACCATAGACAACAAACATATGAAACTAATAGAAAACGCATAAGATAATATACAATATTTAACTAATAATTAACATCACAAAATGAATGGTGAAATAAAATAAACTAACCAAACAATAATGACTAACAACATAACTGTTAACAACAAAACAGTAAATAATGACAAACAAATAATAAAGAAATTAAAAATACAAACTATGCCTAACTTTATAGTCAAAACGTAAAAAATAAATAAATAATAAATAAAATTAAAAAAATAATAAAAAATCACAAGAAATTAATGAAGCAATGAACAATAATTACTAGACCTATAAACAGAATTGTCAAAAATAAAAGTGAAACACAGTTATTGAAAACTAAAAAAAAAGTCATTAAAACTTAACCCAAAATAAAATAATAAAATAATAATAAACAATAGCAGCAAATCCAACAATTAGTATAAACACAATAATGCACAACAATGGAGAATTAAGGACGGAATTCCCAGAAGCTTTCTTTTTCAGTGAAACCTGGAAGAGTAATAACATAAAAAGAAAAAAGAAAAAGGGAAACATATGCTTACATCGATGGTACGTTGGCTGTTATTTCACCGGAACTGAAGCAATGATGTGGGTCTAGTTGTTTTTTTCTCCGGAACTGAAGCAACGATGTGGGTCTTGTTGTTTTTCACCAAAAATTTGGACTGAAATACCTGTAAATATAAACAAAAATAATTAAAAAGGGAAAAGGGGAAGGGGACTGACCATCGTTCTTATTTTTTGCTCCGGTTCATCGGAGTTTGAAGCTCCTTACCGGAGCTACCTGTTGCAGCGAGCAAAATGGAAAAAAGGGAATGGGGTTTTGGAGTGGCGACTGCTGGAAATGGCGAAAGGAAAAGGGGGGTTTTGGTGGTTTGTTTCAAGTTGAAGGTTGCTGGAGGATTTTTGGTGGTGGTCTGGTCATTTTCGGATGAGTTTTTGGGTTTGTTCGGTCGGAAAAAATAAAGAATGGACATGGGGTTTGTTATTTCACCGGGAAATGGTGGATGGAGTGAGTTTAGTGGTTGTAACAGGGATGAGGAATAGAGGATAGGTTAAGGAGAAGAAAGAAACATAAGGGTTGTTGGTTTGTTGTTGTTGAATAGCTTCAGTGAGTAACAATGGAGTTTTGGGATCTTTGATGGTGGACTCGCCGGATTCCGGCGGCGGAGCTCCGGTGAGCTTGTCACCGAAAAATTATGAACTCTAAAGAAATTTCTCAACACTAGAAAATCAGAAAATTATCCCTAATATCTTTATTCACCACCCTCTAACTTAATGACCAAGCTATTCTTTAAATATGAAATTGAAAACCACCAATAGTACAATACCACTATCTTAAAACCATGGGCTAAAACCACTAGCTTAATAAAATATCTGCGTATGAAAAGTTATCCATATCTGAATGAATTTCTAGACTGTGCAAAATATCAAAATAAATATTAACACATGTAACGAATAAAATGAATATTAAAAAATATAATGAACGTAAATAACGACATGTGAAAAATGCAATTTAGCAGAAATAACGATTTAATCAAAATGAATAAATATTTGAACGTAGTCAACCAGCTGTGACAAAAATATGTAATTAAAATTAATTGATAAAAAATCCTGGAATTTTGACAAATAATGATAAATATTGATAAACTTATTTAAAATTATAAAATATATATTTTGAACTATTAAATAAATAAACTTAAAAGCTACGAATTTTAAAAATGTTAGGCCAAAATTAGGTGTCAACAGCTTTCCCTTTCGTTGGATTTGATTGATGAAAGAAATCATGGACAAAGAAAATTGACAAATCCGATTTTGGCCGAACACATGACCTTTATCTAAAGTGTGGTTGGAATGTTATGGAAGTCGATCCTGGACTTGCCTCCAAAACAAAGATTAAACTCATTAGTAGAGACACAATTAAAGAAAAAAAAGGTAGCATTTCTTACAATACGACGAATGAAGATGATCCATCGATAGGATCTTAATGTATATCCTTCAAGTCCAGCCTTTTCCGACTTCAACGTGAAATGGATACAGTGCACATCCTTCACCTCCAAATAGATGCAACTTAAATGCAAATATATTTCAACGCAAGTTTCCTCCGACTTGAACGTGAATAGATAGGGTGCACATCCTTCACCTCCGAATAGATGCAACTTAAATGCAAATATCTTTCAACGCAAGTTTCCTTCGACTTGAACGTGAATAGATATGGTGCACATCCTTCACCTCCGAATAGATGCGACTTAAATGCAAATATTTTTCAACGCAAGTTTCCTTCGACTTGAACGTGGAATAGATAGGGTACACATCCTTCATCTCTGAATAGATGCGACTTAAATGCAAATATCTTTCAATGCAAGTTTCCTTCGACTTGAACGTGGAATAGATATGGTGCACATCATTCACCTCCGAATAGATGCGACTTAAATGCAAATATCTTTCCACACAAGTTTCCTTTGACTTGAACGTGGAATAGATATGGTGCACATCCTTCACCTCCGAATAGATGCGACTTAAATGCAAATATCTTTCCACGCAAGTTTCCTCCGACTTGAACGTGGAATAGA
>JAJONR010008471.1:0-36952 GCA_029582245.1 Solanum etuberosum | reverse complement strand
ATATATATATATATATATATATATATATATATATATATATATATATATATATATATATCTTTATTTATAGCACCTTTAACTTGAAAATGAATTGATGATATTAGGACAAGTGAACCTTTTTATAGGTTCATTGAACCTGGTCACTCCTCCACTTTATGTAAAGTTTATTGAAGTCTCAATTAATCGGATCTCGCATGGCAGACTCATTTGAGAGTGACACTCTCAACAAGATTTTATTTATATCTAGGCTCGAACTCGAGATATCTGGTTAAAGATGAAGCAGTTCCACCACTATACTACAGACCATATTGATTTTATCTAAAGTTTAAGTTATACATAATTAGTGTAAGAAATTTTATATCGATAATTTTTTTTTATTTGATAGAATTGGTTTGTTTTAATTTTATAATTATAAATTCCATGTGTGTATTTATAAATATTTTTTGATTAATCGAATAATAATACTAACCATGCGTATAACTTAAACTCATTTTAAATATCAAGCCTACCTAAAATATCATGCATATGTTAATTCCCCTTTTGTTTTTTCTTCTTCTCATTTTTAACATGAAAAGTGAGTCATAGAGGGACCTTACAGACTATATGACCTAATTCTTTTCAAAAAGTTATTTGGAAGAATTATTAGTAATGTTGACTCTAATACTTAATTACTTTTTCATTTATTTTTATTTGTCTATTATATTAAAAATAAGTGTTATTTTTACTATTCAGATTGAAAAAATCGAGCGATTTTTATCACTTAATATTTATAATCATGAATTTTTATATTTTTTAGAGGTAATATAGTATAATTGTCATCCTATTCGTTGTTCTTTAAGGGATGTGCCAAATCAATACAAGATAAGTAAAAATAGACGAAGGGCTATATATTTTTGTTGTTAATGAAATGACAATTTTAAGCATAAAAATAAGAGAAAATGGTCTAAAGCTGCCCCCTCCCAACCTATACCCAAAATTCCAACTACACACTCCAACTTTACGATTGTCCTATCACCTCCCTGAACATTTTATTTCTCTATTTACTACACTTGAGTGCTGCCCTGTCCACATAAACCAAATAAAGTGTTTCATGTGTTTGCACGCACGGGTCCCCCACCCACTTCAACCCCCAATTTTTGTTTTTTCTCCATTTCCCTCCTAAAAACGTGAGAAACCCAAAATTCATCCTTTTCTCTTTTTCATCTCCTTCTCCATTTGCATATGCATTTCTGGTGATGATCGAAGCATTTTTCTGTGTATTTTCAACTTGATTGCGTAGTTTATCAACTGATTTAGTAAAGGTTAGTTCTTAATCCCTTATTTCGAATTTGTGCTTTATTAGGATTTCTGTTAATTCGTGAAATTAAGAGCAACATTGTGTGAAATATTATGTGTGGCTTACGATTATAGTGTTAGGTGTTCATTTACACCATATTATACAACAACTTTCATGAAATCAGTTTTTTCCCTTTCTCGTCTAAGTCGCTAGACGAGAAAGGGAAAAACCTAATTTCATGAAAATTGTTGTATAATATGGTGTAAATGAACACCTAACACTATAATCGTAAGCCACACATAATATTTCACACAATGTTGCTCTTAATTTCACGAATTAACAGAAATCCTAATAAAGCACAAATTCGAAATAAGGGATTAAGAACTAACCTTTACTAAATCAGTTGATAAACTACGCAATCAAGTTGAAAATACACAGAAAAATGCTTCGATCATCACCAGAAATGCATATGCAAATGGAGAAGGAGATGAAAAAGAGAAAAGGATGAATTTTGGGTTTTTCACGTTTTTAGGAGGGAAATGGAGAAAAAACAAAAATTGGGGGTTGAAGTGGGTGGGGGACCCGTGCGTGCAAACACATGAAACACTTTATTTGGTTTATGTGGACAAGGCAGCACTCAAGTGTAGTAAATAGAGAAATAAAATGTTCAGGGAGGTGATAGGACAATCGTAAAGTTGGAGTGTGTAGTTGGAATTTCGGGTATAGGTTGGGGGGGGCGGGGGGGGGCTATGCATATGCAAATGGAGAAGGAGATGAAAAGGAGAAAAGGATGAATTTTGGGTTTCTCACGTTTTTAGGAGGAAAATGGAGAAAAAACAAGAATTGGGAGTTGAAGTGGGTGGGGGACCCGCACGTGCAAACACGTGAGACAATTTATTTGGTTTATGTGGACACGGCAGCACTCAAGTGTGTAGTAAATAGAGAAATAAAATGTTCAGGGGGGTGATAGGACACCCGTGAAGTTGGAGTGTGTAGTTAGAATTTCGGGTATTGGTTGGGAGGGCTTTAGACCATTTTCTCCAAATATTATAAAAGTGACTATTCTTTAATCAAATTTATCATATCCAAAATAATCAAATTTGCCATATCTCATATCCCATCAAAGTAACTATTCAAAATCGATGCACTTGATCCACCGCTAAGAAATCACACAAAATTAGAATCATTATTTCAGATTTCCATGAGATTTTTCGAGATACTTAAGACCTTTTGATAAAAATCATTTAATTTCTTACCCTTTTTCGGTGTAGGTTTAAAATAAAGATTTGAAGATTGTGCATGAGTCAAGTGGAGGTTAAAAGTAATTTGACGTAAGTTTCGGACTGTAAAAGGGACATTTGCATAAATCGATCCAACCAGATGTCTCGGAAACAAACCCGGCCCTAGAGTACCAAAGCCCACTAATCAGCCCAAATTGCTTCCCTCCTCCAACATAAATTGAAAAAAAACCCAAACAAAAAATTTGGAGGGAAATTTTTGCAGGGAAAACAATGAGCAGAAGACGCCACCAAATCATCTGTTCCTCCGACGAAGAAGACGACGAACCTCAGCAACTCGCCGGCGGCAATGAAGAAAATGAAAATCCTAACAACATAGAAATGGAAATTCTAGAATCGTCTACTAACTTCCAATCAGTAACCCTAAATTCTCCCATCCAAAACCCTACACCTAATCATGAGCCAAACGTCGACGTTTCTGAAGCTATCCAAGCTGCGGATTGTGGTATTGGTCGGGTATTGGAAGGATTAGGGCTAAGATTGCGGAGGGAATGGTTAGAATCATGTGTTGGAGGACTTGAAGGATCAGTAGTAGGAGGGTTTTCTGGATTGGATGATACGACGAAGGCAAAACTTTGTTTCGAGCAGTTTTTGTACTCGGATATGAATTTTTGTGGTGCAGGAATGCTTCCAAGGGACGTGCACAAGCTGCATTTGGTTGATCTTAAAGGACCCTTTGTTCTTCAGGTATAGTGAAAATCTAAATGCTGATGAAGTTTATCGCTGTTCTGGGTTCAATATGTAATTTTGTAAAAAAAATTAAAGCTTTATCGGCGATGAGGTGCTCCCCAGCTAGTACAGGGTAGGGGAGAGTGGAAGTAAGGAAAATTGGGAATACCCCTCATCTCATACTGCTCTCTTGATGCAAAATCTAAAATTTTAGGGAGGGAAACAATACAAAAGTTATTTACACGGAATCCAAAGTGCCATGCTATTATCACTTACTCTTGAGGGCACTAGTGCTAGATGTTTGATAATTTCTCCTCCTACACGAGTATACAGTACGTAGTCTTTCTCTTGCATTTTTGCATGGAGGTTGTTTTAGTGCTTTGAAATCGGTGAGTTACCATGGAGCAACTTGCTGGGGTATAGTACATTTGCAAAACACATTGGTGATACTAAAAAAGCCGAAGTTGTTTGTTAATTTGTCTTTTATAAATTGAAAAAGTCGAACTAATTGTCATAAATTGAATTAGTTCGACTTTCATGTTTGTAAATGAAAGGCTATGACTTGACATCTTAGTTAAGTTTTGTTTGAAGTAACTATATGAATCCTTTTAGTTGCATTTCTTTATAATGGAAGTACCCATGTGAATCTTGACTTCAATAACTTATTTAGTTATCTAATACATTGGTTTATCACAATATAAAGCTGGATGGAAGACAATATCTAATATGGGTAACCAAAAGGGACGGGGCTTCTTTAAATGTTCATCGAGGAGAATTTATATATTTTAGTTTTGTTATGTTTTGAGGAAGAAATTTCTTAAAGAAAGCTCAATATTCACATGGATGAGTAGCTTATATTATTTTCTTGTTGATGAAAGTAGCTCATAATTTCGTGAACTTCTTAGAACTATTTGGGAAGGCATTTCAGGAATTGGGTTTGCTGAGAAAGAAGTTGGAAACAGGCATCAGTTAGTTTTGGTATTAAAGAGCTTCTATTGTTTTCTCCTTTTTCTCCTCTTATTTATTTGAAACAGAGTATAGTTTCTTCTTGTAACATTAAACTTAAGTGCCAAATCAGAAAGTTGTGGAGTGATCAAGAAAACTTCATTACTTTCTGCAAACAGTTAGTCAACAGAAAAGTTCCAAATTTATTAAAAAATGTTGATCTATCCCCTCAAAAAAGAAGTAAAAGGCAATCGGTGAGAAGAGGCTCATTCATGTTCTTGGGTTTGAAAATCAAAGTTCATTCGCTTAATTTCTTTCATAACAGCTGCTTACTGAAACCATTTTGGAAAGGTTGGGAGTTAAATATGACACTTCTTGCAATTAGCTTTAATGTACCAGAAGCTTCCTTAAATTTGGTCAACCGATACCTTTAATGTGACTCTGACTATTCGAGTGTTTCATCCCCTTCTCCCTCAAGGTAGATGAGATTGTGAATATCAGTTGTCCTCTTCGAGATAGGTATCAGAAAGCAGCTGCTGGAATAAAGAGGTGTCTGAAATTGTCCATGACTGATGGCATTCAGCGAGTGTTTGGGATGGAGTACAGGCCTATAAAAGATCTCGATGTTCTGGCTCCTTCTGGACTGAAGGTATATTTAAGGAGTACCAATTAGCAATTACTATGTTGTTTATTAGTTTGTCAAGTAGCTTTTAAAGTCTCGTCACAAAACTTTTTCCATATTCATATAGATTGCTGCTGCATTTTGCAGGTTGCTATCTGTAATGTTCATGTTAGGCATGGAATTTTGATGTTGGTCCCTGAAGTTATTGAAGTTCTCGGTGGGATGGTGGAAGAGTTAGAAGAAGCAAGGAAGCGGCTAGTTAATGAAATAAATAAGCCACCAAGGGGGAAAAGGTATGACGAAGGACCAAGAAAACATTTACTGTCTGGACCTAATTACCAAATTCTGATATTGTTGGTAGATGCCTTATACAAGTGTTGTATTCACTTGAATGGCAGAGGTTGATGGTCAGTGCTAACATTAGAGGACCCTAACTGACTGGATATTGGAATGTAATTAAATGAGGATTCTAATAGTTAACCCCAACTAACATGGATTATGGTGTAGTAGTTGATGTTCAAGTCTCTTCAGGGGGTATTCTTAAGGGTCAAATAGATATTCTGATGGTCCTAACTTAAAGGTTAAAGTTAAGAGCTGTTTCTCTGAATCTTAGCAAAGTAGTACTTTGTCCTCCTCCTTCCTCGTCCATTTTGTTTTTTGACCTTCTAGTGAAGACTTAATATCTGTTGCTCAGTTATAGGCTTTGGTTTACAAATGAGTGAATAAGGCATATTGTCCTGATTTATTAGTGTTATGCTAGAAACAAGCTCATCACTTTTGGTGATTTAGTTACTTCGTGTATGCCCAATGCCAGAACAAGGTCTGGCGTGGTTCCTCCTTTGGCAACTAGAGCTACTGGTGCTGCATGGCCACGAGAAAGTGTTACTGTTCCAGAGCACTCTGATACTTCCTCAAGACAAAGTATGCATTTTCAGGTTCATGAACGAGGTACTTTGACACCCTAAAGAGCTTCTTTGCAATTAGTCTAGGATATCTGTATATGTACTGCATGTTCATTTGTTTTTGGTGTTGCTTTCAATGTGAAAAACAATTTATGTGTGCTACTTTGGCTTATATGGTTAAGCTGGTCTTCTGACTTTTAGTATGAGAGAGAAGCTGATATTTTGTCAGATTGCTCCCTTTTGATGGCTTCTCTCTGCACAAGCTTGTGTTTGAAGCTTTAGTTTTTGGGTTTTTTTACTATAGTTTGAGTGTTAGTTTGCAGAACATTTATTCCACAGTGATATAGCTAAGGTAGTGCTACAAGATGAAAGATTGGTTTACTTATTTAAATTGGAATAAGTTCTAGATATAGCCTCTTGTATTATCTTGTGGTGAACGATGATGTCCCTGGTCTTGTTCGTTGGACCACATGTTTATTAATTAAAGATTGGTAGCGGTCTACCTGTTTGACAAAAGGAATGGATCCCGGAAGAATGGATTCTATGTATTTGCTAATGATGTTACTAGCTATTTGCCGACCCAGGTTTTGTCATGTTCACAACCAAAGATAAACAATTTTGACAACAAAGGTTACCAGAATATTTGCCATATGTGTCACAAGGCAGCTTCTCTTGATTCTTTGAGCAAATTTGCACATACCCTATTATATCCTCTTCAGTGATGTTCTCCCAGTGTTAAAGTTGGTAATTGCTTGAGCTGGACTATTCTTGTTAGCACTGTGGATATATGATTGATACAGCTGACCTGGTTAATTTGGATGGATCATAGTTGATTGATTGATTGATTTGTTTCAGTTTCACTTGTCCTATTCACATGGACAAATCTCTTTTGTTATTAATTGGTTTTTATTTTTCTTTGTTGATAACCTAAACAAACTAAGGCCGTGTAATTTTATTTCCTACATCCAAAAGGAAAAACAGAAAAGAATCAGGGTGCTGCTTGTATCTAGACAAATCCTTTAGGTGAGAGTTTACTCATTATTAAATATGTTTGTATGTTTTTTGGGGGGAAGGGTGTGTTTGAGGCGTCGGGTCTGTAGGTGTCTCTGTAGATACACCTTGCTTGTTGCTAAATGGATGTTGTAGGAGAAAGTAACACATGATATGATTTGATTCTATAGATTAATTGTTTTCCAGTTTAAGGTGCACCAGGAACTTTATTAAAAAAAAGAAAGGCGTGTGTGAAATATGCCGGACAAGGGGAAAGGGGGTTTACCTTTTCCACTTATCACTCATGGGACATGTACTGTAATAACAGACGTATCTATCTTTTTATCTTTCGCTTTGGGGTGCAGGAACATCTGGCATTGCTACTTCTGCAACTGAAGAAATTCATCCCGTTACATCTGGGCTACCATCTTCTACGACATTCACCACTCCTGTTTATAGAAGAGAGGCTCAATCTAATTTTCCATCTACTCCAGCTGTTTCTGTCCCATTCAATAGGAAGGTTACTGGGCCTACCTTTTCATCTGATGCAGCTAGTCATGCAGAGGATATCCATATGGCTGACATGACCACCGAAGGCATTGATGTTCCAATTAGAAGGGAACATAATGACCCTGTCCTTTCATCTTCTTCCTCCATGGAAGTGGAGGAACTTCTGTCAGATGTTAGAAGTGACCCTGCCACACCTGCCAGTAGCAGGAGCAGAGGAAGCGTTCGTGTCTCTAGCGGTAGTGCCCATAATGAAGATGTAACACCAGATACATTGTCTACTGCAGCAATTGACGTTGATGAAATTGATTTGGTTGATGAATTGGACCATCCATTTATACTTTCTGGAGGGAAGGAAAACCCTTTCACTTACTTAGCTAGTCTGTCAGCTAAGCAGGCTGGTATGAATGGCAGTGCTTCCACTGTTACAGGAAAAATTAAGGTAACTTTTGCTCTCCCTCGTGATATCAACTTCTCTGATGCTGCCATATAGAAAATTCACTGTGTCCCTTCTATCTTACCCGTAGTAATTGGGTCTTTTTTCCACTTGGCTGTAATTTGTATGGGTCAATTGGAGATACTGGCAAGCAGAATAATCTCTATAAATTAATCTAATGAAAATACAAGACTGAAATTCCAATGGCAAATTGCTTAAGTAGGAATGGATTTTTATATAAGCCAATGGCAAATTGCAATCTATCAAGAAAACCCCCATTACTGGCATCCCTCTTCCTAGCAGCGTACTTTTATGCATATCTGGTTCATTTGCTATTGTTGTGCCTTGTCTTGACTTTTGTGCATTTAGAGTTGGTAATTAGCCATTGCGATTAAGATTGTTTTAATATCGTGTTTTGCCTTTCAAAATACAAAACAGTGAACTCTATTGTTTTTATTTTTAGTGCAAAAAGTTGGGATTACGGAGTAGAATTATCTATCATGTTAATAAGAAACTGATATCTGCCTTAAATCTGCAGTGCTTTCTTACTGGTGTGAAGGGCTTTCAGTATAAACAGAGTAGTAAATACGAGCTTCGGGTTTATGTTGATGATGGCAGCCTAATCTCTGAGATCCTTATAGATCATGCTGTAAGTTATTGAAGACTGGACACCCCTGACTGTCAGAATCTGATTATTGTTTAACTTTTGTCTGCTTCAGCTTGTGCAGAAAAAAATAGGCTTTTCTCCTGCAGAGGTAAATGCTGCTCTTAGTTCTTCAGATAGCAAACGAGTCAGTGACACGAAGGAGACACTGAAATGTTTCCAGAAATTCTTGATTAATTTTGAGGTATTTCACTGCTATCCATGAAGGGAATTTTGTAGATAGATCCACATGAATCTTCTAAGTTCATATTTGTTTGTTGGATCAAGAAGTACAGTGCAACTACATCTCTCCAAGTGAAAAATATGTGTCCAGGGTTAGGTCTTAATGGCATGACTATGCATGTATTTGATGAATAAACCGTGTCAACCCCAAATTATTGATCCTTTTATAAATCATAAGTACATGAATCATGAAAAAATAATAGAATACAAATGATTATTTCTATGATTAATAACTCGATTGTTACTGACGTTAAAGCTGTTACCTGCTGAAGGATTTTGATCTCGTAAAATTAGTACTTCAAAAATATGCTCTGTGCATGAAAATGTCTTGGGCAATATGTCTTGCAGGGAACAATGCTTGTTCATTTGAATGAAGAATCCCCAATTCCAGTTGCTACTGAAATGAACCAGGGGTGTTCTGCCTCCGATGCATGGTTGCTTCTCAAAAGACTAAAGCCCTCTACTTCTCCGCGAGCACATCATCTTCGTCAGCCAGAAACCATCAATTTATCCCCTTGATGTGCTGATATGCAGGTGAACTTGTTCGTTCTTTGGAGAACTTCAAAACCATGCGAACAAGGTGAGTTACACATGACATTTCTCAATTCAGAAAGTTGTTGCATGAGATGACGCCCTCAGAAGCAATAGCGTAAATGCAGAAATAGTTCACCATTGATTCAAACAATGAAATGACTTCTCAAATTGCATATCCAGGCTGTACGAGGGAGGTTCATCCTAACCTTCTTCCTCGAAAAATTACAATGTACATATAAGGTCAATTAGATAGATTCATTTTGTTTTCTGTTATTCGTCTTTTTATCTCTAGAAGATTTAAGAATTTGAATTACTATATATTAACTAGAAATTCTTTTCGAGCATAGATTTTGAAGTCTATTTGATATATTTAGTTCCTTTTTTTCCCTTCCCTTTTCTTGATAATTACTTTCAATTAGATCGTGTAGCTATTCTTCTTTTATCTTAAACAATGTAAATTTGAAATCCTTTTGTATTATAATGTCCATTGTACAATACAATTATCACTTCTTCAACTCCAATTTAAATATATGATACATTTTCCATTAGACGTCACTATATCAAAAATAATCTTTAGCGACAATTAATTAACAGCAATAGATTTGCTAAATATGTATTTTTAGTGGTTATTAGCACTCTTTGTATATGTCCCTAAAGTCTTTAGCGACACTGAATCTAATGACACTTAACTAATGTCGGTAAAGACTTTAAGCACTCTTTATTAATGTGTCTATTTATTGCCGCTAAAAAATATTTTTGTTGTAGTGCGTCTTGAATGTTTTCATTCTACTAGGAGTAATAATATACTTTTTCCGTTTTAATTTGTTTGTCTAACTTTCCTTTTCAGTTTGTTAAACAAAGAATGTATATCCCTTTTCAATAACTTTTTGATTCCATTAAATCATATAATACATTTTCCATTCGGTGTCAAGTCAAAATAAGACAAACAAATTGAAACAGATAAATAAATATTTATTTTCATCATTTTCAAAACATTGTCTAATTATTGCTTTACGTTGTTACTTCAGTACTTATGTTTGTGATAAATAACAAATATCTAGTGAAATAGTTGACGTTCACGAGTTAATTCAATTTAAGCTTTCCATTTTGCCTTTAATAGTAAAAATATTCTTCTAGTCAATCATGTTATAACATGTCCAAAAATACATGTCTAACAGTCTAATAATCATATAAATATCATATCACATTTAAAACTAATAAAAAAATTCATTTTAAAAAATATATTATTTTATGCTCAATTAAATAAATCCACATAAATTGAAGAAATAAAAATGAAACACTTTGCAAATTGAGGGAAGTGATGAAAAGCATGAATTATATAGAAAGAGAAGAAAAAGTGTGGACAAAGAAACCCCCCAAAAAATAAATAATTGAAGCATAGAGCTTACAAGTCGCTACGAAATAAAAGGTAAGTCCTATAAATATTTGTTGCCAACTATTCCTTTCTAAACTCTCTCACTTCTCTCTTCATTTTCATAACTTTTTTCTCATTTCCACTCTTTCAAATCTCTTACTTTCTCTCTCTAACTTCTTGAAAAAACTAATCTCCTTTGTCTAAACAAGAACAATAAAAAAAGAAGAAGAGTTCTTGGAGATTATTTTTTCAATCCATATTGATCATTGAGGATATAATAGAAAGAAAACGTCACAAAAAGAATCGTGAGTTATTTCTTTTTATACCAAAAGTTTGTATCTCGAATTTCGATAACAATATTTTGAATCTATTAGTTCCTTCAGTGTTTGCTATTGACACTTGTTGAGACAGACAAATTAGGAATTATTTTTGTTAGACAAGTTATGAATAGTACTAAAGGAGTTCATCTGTAGGAATCATTTATTTTGTAATGATGCATATTGTTAATTATTATTAATTGCTATGTTTTGCTTTCTACCCCTATAAAAGGTAATCTTGACATGCAAACTTTGAAACAGTTGTATTATTTTTAATTTAAATTCCTTTTTATTTTTTTAATTTGTAGGAATTGAAAAGGAAAATCTTGATGGCCCCAAGTGGAGGAGGAGTGAATAAAAACAATGGAACATCAATATCGAGAAATCATAATGGAGGAGGAGGAGGAGGAGGACTAGGGACAAGACATGTATTAAAAAAAGGTCCATGGACAACAACGGAAGACGCGATTTTGATGGAGTATGTGAAGAAACACGGAGAAGGAAATTGGAACGCGGTTCAAAGGAATTCGGGGTTAATGAGATGTGGAAAGAGTTGTAGGTTAAGATGGGCGAATCATTTGAGGCCTCATCTAAAAAAAGGTGCATTTTCTATAGAGGAAGAAAGGCTTATTGTGGAACTTCATGCAAAACTTGGAAATAAATGGGCTCGTATGGCTGCTCAGGTTTGTTTATTTATTCTTCGATAAGAATTAATACGATTTTTTGACTCTTCATCTTCTTATGAATGCGATCTAAACATTAATTAACACATATATAAAAAGCAGAATTCATGATTCAAAATCTTGGTTCTCATTCTTCATCTCTTTTTTAAATACAATTTGTGTCTAACTCAGACTATATATGTGTGAAAAGATTGATTATATATAACGAGCTGAATTCATTGATTCAAAATCTTGATTCTCATCTCCTTTTTCCGACGCAATTTGTGACTAGCTCAGATTATTTGAAAAAAGTCCTACTCATCCATCATCATCAATCGACTGATTCAGCGTAAATCTGAATTAGTCGGATCAATAGATTTCAAATATTGTCACACATTTACGTACATATTTAAATGGTATTGTGTGGTTCTAGTAAATAAGCTATATTTACCACAAAAATATATGCAAAATCGATTCTGATCCAAAAATCTTTAAACTTTTAAAATCTTGAATTTGTCTACGTCAACATCACTAGAGTTGTGTTTCATCAACTCCTTTTGTACTTATTAATGTCAAATGTACTAATTATTTCTTTTTATTATTATTCTATGTACGCAGCTTCCCGGTAGAACAGACAATGAAATCAAGAATTATTGGAACACGAGGCTAAAGAGAAGACAAAGAGCTGGATTACCAATATACCCTCAAGACATACAACCACAAAATTACCAACAAGACCAAAATCAACAACAACATAGTACTAATATCCCTTCACCATTTGATAATCATCAAAACTCCAATTACAACAATAATTCCCCTCTTTCCCTTTTAGATATCTTCAATCCTTCAACAATGAAACCTAGTAGAAACATTATTCCACATCAATACCAATTTAATAATAATCCTAGTTCTCCATTTCTCACAAACACAAATAATATCAACAATCAAGTCAAGTTTTTTCGCGACCCTCGTGTCAGCCTTTCTCTAACTTTAGCATCATCGATGAAGAATTCACAACTTTCTTCAATGGTAGCACCCATGCCTAATAATTTTAGTCAAGGTTATTCTAGTTCAATGCCGGTCCAACCACTTCAACATACCTATCCAAATTTTACCACAACTACTAGACCTTATACCGCGATTTCCTCAAACCCTAATGGTTTAATCTTAGGTATGTGTCCCTTAGCCAAATGAATTTAATTTGTTCATATTTGTTAATTCATTTCATATTTTCTCAATTGTACTTGTATTTTCACCAATAGGTATGGGCATAGAGCATCGTTCAGTCCAATCGTCCGTGCCTAGGACTACAAGTACATCAAGTGATCATGCTGATAATAATTACGCGGTTAATCATGGATTATCGCGAGGAAATAGTGGATTATTAGAAGATTTATTGGAGGAATCTCATACTTTAACAAGAGGTGAAAAAATTGAGGAAAATTGTCCAATTCATGAAAATGAAGATAATAAAGGGAAATTAGTTTGGGAAGAATATGGATTAACAGAAGAAGCAGCAGATGCAATTTTAACTGAAGAATCAACATATAATTTTGCTCATAAACATTCTGAAGATTCAAGTTCTCCCAATTCATCCTCAGGTAAATTCTCCATTAATTTTAAATCGAATTTAACTTATATACACAGGAAAAAATGCAAAATTACGATAGAGTTCTAATTGGAATTTCGCTTGTCGGAAAATTACATTGTGCAAATAGAGTAAATATATATGATCTTTTTTGGTTATATTTGATCTGTTGAATTTCTTTTGACATGAAGAAAAATTCAAATATAGTGATAAAGGGGATTCAAAATTGATTTAATTAGGTCGTATGTTCTAATTACAACTAACATTCTAGAATTTTTTTGAATTCCCTTATATAAATTTCTGGTTCAACTACTGTTATCGACGATAAAAAATTTCAAAAATACCTGTCAATATTTTGCATTTTTAGTAGTGTAAATTGTCAAATTAAGAATATTATTATAGTAAGTTACCTATTGTCATAGTTAGGTTATCTTAAGCTATGATATATACTAATAACTTATGTAAACTTACTTAATATGTATAGTCTTTTTTAATACCTCGTGAGTTTAAGTTGAATACATTAACGGTGTAAATATTATTTATTTAATTAGAGCATATTAAAATGTATTGAAGGTAACTCTATTTATAAGAATTTATTTCTAACCTATTATTGTAAATGGTAAGTAACCTACTGTTATATATATATTATAACATGCTAAATGAGACTTGAAGTAAAATTATTTATCATGGTATATAACTTATCTCCTAACACCCACAAGAAAAGTTAGAATTAGCTATAAACTTTATCGTTAACCTATTTCTGAGTCGCTCATAGTTAACATATTTTTTTTTTGGGATAATTTGTCGTTAAATAGAGTTTACGATGAATTTTATTATTTAGCTACATAATTTGTCTGTTGCTGATTATTTTTTAAAAAATAGTGTAGTTAATTTTATTTTCTTATAGTTAATTCATTTTAGAAATTGAATAACTTTGTATTAATGTTTTTTTTTTATATATATATATATATATATAGGGATGACAACAAAGGAAGCTTCATTAGAGAATATGGGTAATCAAGTGGATGATGATATTATGAGATTTCTTGATAATTTTCCACTTGGTGTACCTGTTCCTGATTGGTGTGATGATCAACAAAATACATCTAATGGTCAATCTTTTGAATGTGACCAAATTCAATTGTCCTCAAAATCCAGTTGATGAAGATTCAGAATTTGAAGTTTATCGATTTCTCATACAACAATTTCAAGTTCAAATATAATAATCAGTCAAATAGTTATAGATGCTTAGAAAAATTCTTAATACATATACGAGATCTATACAAGGTACACATACGTGAACCATTAAGTTACAAGCTAGATCCGTGTCTTTGAGGATTATCAAGAATAGGAAATTGGAGCATGTTGTTGGATTAACATGCCTTTTTTTTAGTTAATTAAAAGTAGTCAAGACATTTATTTATATTCATAAATTTACCATCAAGTAAATAGCAAAGATTGCAAGTTGTTAATTTTTTTATTTTCTCTTGCTTTAGGTTAATAATTAGGCTGATTGATAATTGGCCATTGATCAATTGTCTTGGCTTTATTTGTTTTGATGAAACAAATAAACTTCTTGTTTGAGTTACATGTCTAGTTTTAAGATGTGTTTAACTTTAATAAATCGATAATTTTTATACTATTGGGTAATTTGTAAGATAATTAAGACAAGTAATTTCTTTGCAGCAAGTTTAGTCATCACAAATCAATTTTTTGTGATGACTAAACTTGCTACAAAAAGATCCGAAAATTATTACCACTAATAATGGCGATTCTAGGATGGTTGGTGGTAGATGGTAGGGGTGGACATTGTATGATATGTTACCGTATTAAAAACTTTGTTTGATAATTTAGGTTTTTGGTTTTTAAAATACTATAGCAGAGTAATTCAGTATGGTTCAATATTTTTAAGTTTGATTTTGAATTTTTCACGATCGATATAATAAATAGATAATCATAGTTTAATCGCTTTCGACTTACATATAATCATATAATAGATATATAAAGAATTATAATTCGAATTTTCAAAAATAATTCCCATGCTAACACCTTAAACAAGTGGAGATAGTCAAAAGAAATACAAGCAATTTTCTTCATCAATTAATTAATTACACAAAGAATGAAATTTCAATCAAGATGGAATTCTAAATAATTAGTTGTATATTACTAATTCTAGTTTATATATTTATTAGTATCATATATATAAGACAGAACCCTCAACCTGGTGACGTGGCGCCACCTGAAGTAAGGATTCTATTCTTATTTATTTATTTCCAACATTGCCCTTCCCTTCTACAATAAGAACACCACTTCAGCCTTGAACAACCGCTTCTCCCGTTCATTGATTTACCACTCTTGCCGCTCTTCATAAACGTTGTGCCTATTTACAACAGCGGTTCCGACTATGTGGCACCCTCACAATTCAGAATTCTTATTTAACCCTTCATAAATGTCACAACTTTTCATACAAGTCACAACTTTTCACAAAAGTCACAACTTTTACCAAAAGTCACAACTGTTCATTTTTCATTCACACCTTTTAAAACCCAACACTTAATTCCAAAGCACCAAAAGAAGAAAGAATAAACAAAGAAAATTGATTTCAATTGCAATGCGACATTACTACTCTTGCACCTCTCAGTCCACAACTCACAATGCTACTTGAATTGTTAGATTCATTACATTTGGTTCTTTAGGAAACAAAACTTTTATTTGTGCCACAATTATTTGTAGGTTTTTTCCGCTATAGGAGAGTCGAAGTCAAATACATTAATTAAGCTTCTTATGAAGTGTGTTTCCTTTCTCAAAGTTTTCTTCCTCCTAATTCATGAAGCCTAATCTTTTACCGTTGGTCATAGTGATTCATGTAACTATTGCAATTTCTTTTTGCTATTTTGGTGACTTTTTTTTAACTCTGTTAACAATTCCAGTATGGATGATTGAAAATTGATCTTCTATTTTGTCCCTTTCTACAGGTTTCTTCATATACTTTTTAGGACAATTGTTTGTGGGTTGTGCTATATTTGATAGCATACAACAAAAAAATTCTGATAACTAATACGGAATCAATGGTGAAGTTTGTTAAAAGAATCAAACTAATTATTCTCTTACTTGCCACAATTAGTATATTATTTTGATTGTTTTATCTTAGGTACAAACATTTTGTATGCCATTGCACTCTTCCTAGAATATTAGTATCGAGATAATTAGTCCACATCTTTTATTTCAAGTTGACTAATTTTCCATATTTCTTCCTCTCTTCTTTTTGGGCATAATAAGAGATCAAGTTTTTTTGAAACTAACAGATGCCCAAAATACACTATAATAAAAATATTTTTTATCGACAAAAAATATGTACATTAACGAAGAGTGCTTGAGCCTTTACCGACATTAATTAATTTTCATTAGATTCAATGTCGCTATAGACTTTAGGGACATTTATAGAGAGTACTTATTGCCTCTGAAAATGCATATTTAGCGGCAATTAAGCTATTAATTGCCATTAAAGATCATTTTTGTTGCAGTGATGACTCTTTCTTTTGGCTTCTTTCAATTAAATTTGTGAACTTTAAACTTAGATACAGCCCGAAAGACTATCTTTGAAAATATGTTAAGCAACATGCCTTTTTCTTCTTGATTGTTAGGAAAAGCAAGGTCGTCCTTATTATTATTTGTAGATATTTGTGAGTTCAAGTGCTCACAAAATTATGCTGTGAGATTTTAATATGTTTTGTATCAAAATTTTGGTTTAGAATATCCAGTTGTGAACAGTTCCATTCAGATGTTACCTACTGCTTGGTTGATCATTGCATTAATTCTTTGTAATTGCATACTATAACCATAACAATAACTTTGGTTCAATTCCAAATAAGTTGGGGCCGGTGATATGAAACATAAGCAATAGTAATGACTATTCTGAGACAATGAGGAAAAACATTTATGATACTAACAATTTTAGAGTCATCTTCAACATATACATGATACAACATACTATAATAAAAAAAGAGATTGATGGAGGTTCATAAGAAAGGAGCCGAAGGTCCTCCATTTGAATTTAGTTAATTATGTTCATGTATGGACGTGATGTCTCACTATACTTCGGAGTGTTGTTGTTCGAGGATTTTTTGTCTCTTCTTTAACGTATGGTGTTGTTCTTTATAACTTCTTAGAATTTAGAAAATTTTGTTACTTCTGACCAACTATTTCCATGGAGATTTTCTTAGACATCTTTCTTATACTTAAAATCTCTATATGACTCATAATTATTGTATAACAAAAATAAAAATTAAAAAAATACGGCACTTTAAGATTTTAGAGGACCGCTTTGCCTGAAGATAAAATGTTCTTGACCATGTAGTGTATGTATCGAAAATATGAATATTACCAAATAATCATATGTAAGCTTAATTAAATAGTTCAATCCCGTGCGAAGCACGAGTAATTTACCTAATTATAATAATATTTATGAATCATCTATGTATCATATACTTCAATAAAGTAATCGATATTTCAGAATATTATTTTGCGATGATCATGAGATCACTACGGAAAAAAAAACATTTATGTTGATTAAACTCCACAATAAATAAATAAATAAATATGTCATAAATCATAATAAAAGGTTTCAACAAAATAATTTTTACGTGACTACGTCACAAAATTAAAGGTCACCGCGTAAAATACTTTTTGCCTCGTCTAAATCTATGGAAAATTATTTAAAATATTTATTTTGTATTTTCGATCAAACCTAATGTTTCCTTTCATCTCAATTTAGTTAGAAAAAAGAAAAAAACTAATTTTCATAACTATAAAGCATTTGATGATAAATTTAAAATTAAGTTTTTTTGTCAAATATATAAATATATATTCTTTTTTTAAGACAGATCACATAATTGAAACTGAGAAATTAATAATAATAACAATAATTGGATAACATCCTTCTTTATCCGAAATCTCGCATAAATGCAGGGTGATGTTGTCTTTACTAAATTTGGAATATTTTATGATGATTTTTTTCTTCTTTTTTCTTTTTTAGAAAAAATTATTTAAATATTTTATGATGTCAAAAACAGACTTTTTTTCCTTTTTCTTTTTTGAATTAGTACTTTGTAAGTACTAGGTAATAAAATGTCTCTATTATTAGAATTCCCAAAAAAAATGTTCATCGTTCACTTTTTATTTGTTCTTATGTCCTTTTACATTTATAAAAAAAAAAAAAACTTGATGCACAAAGTATTCTGCACGTAGAGTTTGGAGAAGAGCATTTAGTAGTTGATTTTACGGTTTAAACCCATAAAATATATACGACTTTATTACTGTTGGTTCAAAACTCTAAATTAAAAAAAAAAAAAAGACGTATACAAATTATTGTAGTGGCGCAAGACACATGAGTGCATTTCGTATACACACTATATATGTATATTGTGTGTGTTGGATGGGAAAGAGGCTATTAGGTCCAACGTTGGAGTAACCTTTATCCAATCGACATCTATTTGCTGAAAAATTATAATATATATATATATATATACTGAATAATCCTTGACTTTCTGTGTTGTAATTTACTCCGTTATACTTGACTCCCCTAGTTGGTGACCTAATGACATGCATGTTTTGCATTCTGTATTTTTGTACTTTATTTTGATTTTTTTAAATTATATTAATTTGACGTTGGGATATGCTTTTTATACGCCATACTTTTGGTCACGTAATTAATGCCCATAAGGCCATAGGATAGACAATATCTAATTATAATCTAGGAAAAGTATAGCTCATTTTTTCTGAAATAACTAAAAATATTTTATTCAAAATATTTGTCATTTTAAAATTAAGATAGAACTAGTTTTTTTTTTTTGTACTTCTACCCTTATAATTAATTAATAAATATGAAAAGAGATTAATATAACAATTAGCAAAAGAAAAAAATAGAATTAAATTGAATAAAAAATAATAAGAAGAATAATATAGTCAAATTATACATTTAATGGAATATTTTCTTTAAAAATAGGTAAAAGACAAACATGACAAATAAAATGGATCAGAAGTAGTTTTGAAGTAACAAAAAAATATGAAAGTTATCGCCACTATGCTTTGAAAGTTTGAAACTCTCCTCCCCCTTTCTTTCATATTAAGCTAGTGGAACGATTGTTATATCAAATATTACAACGTTGAATAGCTAAATTGATATGTATTTAAGAATTTGCTACGTTACAGGAAATCTTTTGCTTTACATGTTCTCATATGAGGCTCTTGAACAGAACTTTAATAGGCAAAAAGTGTAAACATCGGGAGGTTTAAAAGTGATTGTGTATTAAACAAAAATAACTTTTACTTTTCATAAAGAAAAAACTATATTTTTTTTATATAATTTGTATATACTTCAAAGGAATTAACTAATAAAAAGTTGAGGGGTTGAATAAAGTAATTATAAGATTGGACTATTTTAGAACTTATAAATAGAAGGAAACAATCTCCGACGATCAATTATAATTGGCATGCTGATTAAATTTTTTAGAAAATAAGTTTCTTAATAATTAAAATGACTTTCCTAAGGAAAGTAGAAAAAATAAGTAACATTTCACATTTATGATTATATCTTCCCTACCCTCCAACGTACACACTTCACCTTCATTATGCACCCCATAACCCCATCTCCCCCACCACCCCCTCCTCTCATATTATTTGTTTATATTTATAATTACACATACATGTTTCTAAGATAATACTTTTTGCTTGTATATCAAACATAAGAAGAAAAAAAAAGTAGAATTCACTTATTTTTTATAAAAAAATATTTTTCATAAAAAATATTTTTCTTCATATCAAACAGAACTATAATTATTCCTTTTTTTTTATACAGCTAATTATATTTCCTTTCCAACAATTACACCATAATTCTCCCCAACTTGGAATTTAATTTGTCTTGCAATTCATGCACTTATTATGACTTTCTATACACTACCATATTTCAAGCCATAAAATTCTCTTGCTTATCTTCATACACCTTGTGTGTTAATTACTTTTATTAATTTCCTTCTTTTGTTCTTCTTGAATTCTTGTCATCTCCAAAATTAGTGGTTCTGCATCTAGAATTTTTACTCAGAGGAGTCAAAAAAATAAAATAATATAAAAATGTGAATATACATATATAAAAGATAAGTCAATCATAGTGCATTTTGAATGTTCTGAACCGTTAAGTAATTTTTTATATCTTATTTAGGGATTTCAAAATTTATATATGTTCATAAATATAAAAAATCTACCTTATATATATGATGTAATGTTTTTGTAGACACCTCCCGCCCCCTAAATCGTCCTCTGATAGTAAAACCTTATTTGCACTATATAAGACATGTCTTATATTTGCACGGTTTAACACTAAATCATTATGATTGAATGATTTGGAACTTTCATATTAATTTATTAATTCTTAAAATTAATTATTTAGTTAGATATAAATATTCGATACAAATAAATAATTACCAGTCGCACCGCCCTCTTCACATTTAAATTAGGGACTGCAAAAGAAAAAAAATTAGCGAGTGAAAAATACAATACTTTGTTTGTCTTGTTTAAAATTGGATTTTTCAATCTGATCCAATTACTTAAACAATTAAAAAGATAATTTTGAGTAAAAGAAAAAAAAGTAAAAGCAAGTAAATTCTTAACGGCCTTTATTTCTAACGTGAACGATACTCTATTTGCTCAATTTGTTAAAATGTAGTAAGAATTGGGCGAGTTGGTTTATGACCCGTTTTTTAGTTCATTTTAATCCAAGTAACTTTTAAACGGATCGATAATTCGTATATTATTAATTTAATTCATTTTAATCCATTTAAATTCAACTCGCCTCGTCTATTTGACACCCCTACGTATAAGAATCTTTAGACAAAAGAAAAGACCTTTTTTTTAATTTATCATTTGAAGTAGCCGCCTATAAAATCAGATCTTACTTCATCCTAATGCCTGCAAAAATAATGTTGTGATGTATATATATATATATATATGGCCTTTGCTAAATATAGAAAAAACTATGACATAAAGTTTATACTATGAAGCAATATACATAAGAAAACTTTGCTTTTGGACATTTCTTAATTAGTTGATCTTTAAGAAAAGAAAAAAAAAGTGAATCCTACTTGCTCTGTGGATTAAATTATTTGTTTATAAAAATATCCTCAATAAATACGGTAAATATGATGTGGAAACTTTTTTGAGGGGTAATTGAGTTTCTAACTGTGTTAATGCATGTATTAAAACTCATTGCATTGTACATACCTTAATACTAAACAAAATGTATGTATTAGTTATACATAAATTGAAAAAGTGTACCAAATAAGGTACAAGTCAATGGCGTAGCCATGTGTAGTATAGGGTGGTCAGTCGAACACCCTTCGTTGAAAAATTATACTATGTATATGAAAAATTATACGAAGTATATAGGTCAAAAATCATTTTTCATATGTATATATTAATTCTCGAATACCCTTAATGAAATTTCTAACTTCGCTAATGCATTCTACGAAACGACCCCTTACCGTTACATCCAACCACTCACAAGAAGGAATTCTATACAAGTAGACATTAAGGCCATGGAGTGCTTCAAAAGGCCCAAAAATTAAGGATGAGGCTTGAAGTTGATGAAGAGGAACAAGAAGCCCAAATGTGGCCCATAATCAAGTGTATCCGAGAAATGTATCAGCGCGGTTCCCTTAGTGGGGATTCATCAGGAAAAAAGGTCGAACCACAAGGACAATCGTCTAGATAATGTATAATATCTAGATGATTTTAATCATGTCTTACTTAGCTTTCTTAGGTCCTTCACAAATTTGTGATGCTTCCCGCACCAGACTATTCATTAAGTGACAAAAGAAAGAAAGAAAATAGTGATAACTTCTTGAAGTCATTTGGTTTCCTATGTTCCCAAAATTGCTCAGAATTTTTTTCAATCAAATATCATTATGAAAAAAAGTAAATTTTCAATTTTTGTAAGAACCAAAAACTACTCCAAAGGTGTTTTCAATGTGAGAGTTTTTAAGTTTCTTTAAAAGATTTTTAATGTGGTTCACATATTAGGTAATTAATTAATTAATTATTTTTTCTCTCAATTGAGGAATAAATCAAATAATATTATATGATTATACAAATATATTCGATAGTTTTTATTGAGATTCGCTACCCTAATAACATAGTCTAGAAGGCTGTTAGTAAATAAACTAAGGTCTAATTAATATTGATTATGTGTAGATAAGCTAGACGTAATAACTATTGACTTGTAACAGATCGATAATCTCTATAAATAGATATCGACCCCTTTTTGCTATGAGAAATTGACGTCCTATCAGTTGAGTTCTCCAGGTTGTAAGATCGTGATAGCAAGTTGGTCTCAAATTTAACCACTAATCGTTATTGTTATTAAATCAATGGAGTTGAAACGATACATTCGATTGACTCTAAATCAAGATTATGTTTATATTTATATTTTAATCTCTTTTATAGTTGTCCATGTAATTTCTTTCCGACCATCCATAAAAAGTGTAATTACTTACCTGAAAAATAAGACGATTATATGTTACAACAGATTAAAATAAATATATAATATAAAAAGAAATTATACTATTTCTTTATATAAAATTTATTATTTTTTTAAAAATAGCCCTTTCAAAGAAAAGGTGATTTAAATGCAAGGATTAAACAGAACCAAACATCCTCTGCCCTACCCCATGCCCCATTTAATGCAAAAGTATTAAAAGCTTCTTATACTTTTTTTTTCCTTTCTGTCTCAAATTATTTATCGTACTTTTTAAAAATAGTTATTTTAAAAGTTTAACATAAATTTTATGTTTTTCCCATTTTACTCTTAGTAGTATTCGATTTTAAAGACTATAAATACCTTAACAATAGAAAGATAACACATAAATAAAGTAAATATTATATGAAACGAGATAATATAATAGATATAAATAAGGATAAAATAGTCAAAACTCTTCGTAATTAATATTTTTGTAGGAGCGTATTTGATAAAATCACGATAAATAATTTGAGACGGAGAAGGTATTCATCTGCCTTTTTTTCGAGTCTTTCTTACACATTTCCTCCACCTTCTTTAATATTTCCAACTCCTTTTCTTGTTGAGTAGTTGGCCAATTTAATGCTACTTCTTAAATGCACCAAACAATATTGCCATCTTCTACATGTTATTTTTCCTATTTTTAAGATTAATTCTTTACCTCAAAAATACCTAGTCTTCTATTCTTCAAATATTTCTTCATCAAGAATCTCATAACTTCTTAGATTTTTATTTTTCCTTTTCATATATAGTTTATTTTGCTTAGTACATATGATGGAAAAGGAAAAAAATAAAGTCAAAGTCAAAATCAAGGATGGATGTTCGAGTTTTCAAATGGATGAATATACGAGATATTGGTGCGGTTCAATGAGAAAGCAGTACTTGAGAACATTTTGAGTCTACTTTTTGATTGAGCCGCGCCAATATCACGTGTAGCTAAATATTTAATTGTCCATATATGTATATATGTACTTTGTTCTCCATCAACATCAAGTAGTGAAGAAGTACAATTTTTTTGCCTTAAGAAGTAAAAAATAAAATCCACTGGTAAATTAAATTAATTGATCTTATTGCTTGATTTTTAAAAAAAAAAATTCACTTTTGTGTTCTTTATGTCTGTTTGAAAATGTTGTGTTGGCTATTCTAGAGTTGATAATTATTTTTATGTTGAGTGACAAATGATTTTATGTTGGTTCTTGTTCTACTTGCACTTAAACTTATTTAAGAGGTTGAAGGTTGACCATTTTTTTTTTTTTTGAGTACAAGCATTTTTTTCTTTCGAAAAAAGACGATGGTGTTTGAGGCAACTTGTGTATCTGAACTAATGTACCCTGTACTGTTACTTAGGAGTGCTAATGGTTCGATTCGACTGGTTATTTTATAAAATATGTATCATATCAATTTTTTGATTACTTTAGTTTGTACAACTAAAATTAGACTTTTCAAAACCATTCCAGTTATCTCAATTTTTCTTTGATATCGATATGATTTGATTAATTTTCAGTACAATGTAAGAGTTACAAGTAGAAGTTAGAAAATAATATCACAACCAAAACATATTGTCTTTCGCTTTTTGTGGAGCTATCCAATAAACTTCCCAGGAAGTAATGTTTTTTTTATCAATTTTTGTGAGTTACTTTCATGGATGAGTGCATGCGTAACTTGAATAGGATGGTTCTAACGTACTATGTTGCTACCATTGGGAGAGAAATTACATCAAATACTAATTCCTAAAGAAATGCAATCTTCAATGTGGTAGTATTTTCAAGAATGGAAGATTGCAGTTTTCTAGAAATTAGAATTTGATGTAATTTCTCTCACAATGGTAGCAACATAGTACGTTTTATCAAAAAAAAATCCCTTTTTAAATTAGTTTTGTCAAAAAAAACTTTTGGTATTTGTTTTAATCATATATATATAATTATTTTTTTCGACGATCACAAGACTATTAAATTAATCGTAGAGCTGTCTATCCATTCCATTTGGATCAGTTTCATTCCATTCGATTAATAGCTCTCTAAAACTAGAAAGGTATTGAAACCCACAAGCCATATTAATTTTCAGGCGTCAGTGCTTTGTCAATCACACCCACTGTCCATCTCCAACGGATCCGTCCAACAATGTTATGATTCATCAAGTGTACTTGATTTCTGCATGTTGTGATGTTCAATGATAGCTTTCAAGTTCCTTCAAATGTAGATTACCATATATGTCAGTACTTCTGTTGCACTGTTCAACGATCATCCTCTCAATTTTTGGAGAATGAGCAAGCACGACTTGTATCAAGTGCATTTCAGTAATTGTCCCTTTGAATTTCCTCAACTTCACTGTTCGAATCATGAAAAGCTCTAAGCATGATTCGAACAGTGAAGTTGAGGAAATTCAAAGGGACAATTATTGAGATGCACTTGATACAAGTTGTGCTTGCTCATTCTCCAAAACTTGAGAGGATGATCATTGAACAGTACAAGAGAAGTACTGCCATCTATGGTAATCTACATTTGAAGGAACTTGGAAGCTATCCTCGAACATCACAACATGCAGAAATCAAGTACACTTGATGAATGATAACATTGTTAGACGGATTCATTGGAGATGGACAGTGGGTGTGATTGACACAACACTGACGCCTGAAAATTAATATGGGTTGTGGGTTTCAAATTTCTTCTCTTTTTATTTTTATTTTTTATGTTGAAATATATTTCCGCAATTATTGTACTTGCTGAGATAAATCCAAAGTGGACGCAATGCGAGCACATTGGCATCCCAGGTGAAGGAAGAATTTTTGCAAACCAGTGAAGTCAGGCAGATTGCGAGCCCCATTGCGTGCGAAAAATATATATATTTATCCCACTGGAACACTTTTTTGTTGGGCGTGGCCATTTGAACCATGTCTTCAATATTACTTAAGTAAAACTTTATGCTATGATTATTTTTGTAACACACACATACATAAAAGCAGGGACACCTTACGTTCTTGAACCGATAACAAGGGATAGTACAAGAATATTCACATGTGCACCGCAAAGCAACTAGCTAGAAAATAAATACCCCTTACACTGGATACATTGATCCGACAACAGCAACACGGTACCTAGAAAGCAACCTACTAAACAAAGTAACTAGCTAGAAAATGAATACCCCTTACACTCCAACCGAACCTCCTCAAACTACAACCTGCACAGAAATCAGCCCAACCTAGAAATTCTACGATATACGGCTCACAAGGCCCAATATTCACAGTTCAATCTTCACAATTCAATGATCAAACAAATCAAATAAGTCAATCTCAAAGTCAAGTATTTCAGTCACATGCACAAGTACATCAATCTCAAGTATCAAGCAAGTTATGTATAAGCATCAAATGCATTAAGTCACAATAATCAATCCTTTGCCGGAACCATTTCTCATCGGCTTTACAAACACTTGCCGAAAATGACCTCGGCGTCACAACACTCGTCGGCAAAGACCTCGGCATCATAACACTTGCCGGCATCATAACAACCACACTTGCCGGCATCATAACAACCACCTAAATGGAGTCATATCAAGTTACGAAAGGGGAAGGTTTTATATATGTTGGTTGTTGTTCTACTTGTATTATTAAGGTCGATCAATTTCTTTTAAGGACCACTATCTTTATTTTTCTAATAACAATAGTTTGGGCTAACTTACTCGTACTTTGATTATTTCATCAAATATATATCTATTACCTTTCACAAATCTATATACCGAATAACTCTGATCACCAAATTCTTTACAAATATACTCATTGAAACTCCCAAGTGTTTGATAGTTAAAGAGCGACCCCCCTCCTCTCTTCTTTGGGTTAAACTTGGCAATATCTCCAAAGAAAAAGAGAGGAATTTATAGTGTATTTTTGGTTTTTCTATGTTTCGTTGGATAAAAAGAATTTAAAAAATATTTTTCTAAGAAAACAAGTTCCTTAAAATTGAGGAGAATGACTTTCCTAGTGAAAGTAAAAAAAAAGAAATTCCGCAAATGTGATTCCACATATAGCTTAATCACTCTTAGGTTAATATACACAAACAAATCTAAAGAATAACCATGTAAATGAAAGCGCAAATGTATTATGTACTTTTGAGTCTCTCTGAATACGAAGCCACCTATGTTAGTGAGCTCTTTACTCTTCAATGTGGGACTTTCCGGCGCAAATTCAAATTCTATCGTCGGGCTTAAATGTAGGTACCGGACAATAGAAAAAAATGTATTATGTACTAGTACTATATTTCTTCAACTTATAGCCTTCTATTATTGATAGCTCATATTTCAATGGTCATACTATTAAGGAGGAATTTCTTCCTATCACGAAATTCAAATCCGAAACTTCTAGTTAAGAGCAGAGGATCAGTTGGGGCATAGTTATTTAGATTTATATTGGAATTTTGTTCTTCCATGTGCAGACTAATTTGTCCCTCCAACATTCCATATGTGTGTTTCCCTACCTATTTAATAATCATTATTTTACTTGACACAAATGTAACATGTTGTTTTATTATAAAGGAACAGACATGTTTTAAACATTGCTATCAAACATTAGTTGTGATGTCCACTAATACTAACATATTTGTTGAGCAATAATTCCAAAGATATTTAGGATTTGATATTTATTTAATTCATGTCTAAATAGATTTTGTAGTCGAAGTTATATAGGAATAAATTTAACAATTTCTTTATAATGTCGGTGTCTATAAGTTAAATCCTCAAACAATTCATTCCACTTGCATTATTGGAGTGATATACAATAATGTGAGTTTATTTGTTACAAAAATGTAGTAGGTATCTCCACAGCTAAACCTATGAAGAGGAAAACTTCAGAGCGTCTTCTGCAGGTTCAACTGAATCAACTGCTTTTCAGCTCGAACTATGTATACATATGAAGAAAAAAAAAAGACAAAATGTATACGTATAATACAATTACACTTATTTTGAATCCACTTACTCTAGATTCTGAATTCTGAATTCGCCTCTGATCATACGTATAATATGTACTTCCGACCAAAAGAATGTGACATTTTGACATAGTGAATGTCCTCAGAATGCAGCTTTCCATAGTGCATTCTCTCCCTCGCCACAATGGCGATGGACCTCCTTCATCCTGTCGACAGACCTGCATATTCCACTGCAGGTCCAATCGAACGATGCAACACAAACGTTGCCTGCCTGTGCCTTCCATTCACAATCTGCATCGACAAGTACTTTTCATATCAAATTTGATAACACAAAGATGAAATTAACTAGTTTTGTTCACAACGTCTCGTTAGACATCAACTCACACACACGTATTACACTCACTGAACTTTACCTACTATAACAGTAAAGTCATGAATCTATTTTCAATGAAGACAAAAAATAGTAATTCGTATAATCACTTAGTGAGAAATGTCCCAAAGAAATCCAACGAGTAACTAATAATACTGTTATAGAGAAGAAGAAAGAAAAAAGTGTGATTTACCAGGTGGGGTTCCACAACACAATCTACGATCATCGATATGCTGCACATCAAGTCCAATAAACCAAGCTCCCAGTGACACATCTTCATTTGTATACTTATGAAGTACATGCCTTTACATATCAAGAAGATTATACATAAGTAAGTGGAGGGGAAAATGGAAAAGAAAGACTATGTTGCTCGTACTCTTCAAAAATACTGACAGGTGTGTGTCAGATCTTCCAAAAGGTACGCATTTGGAGGATTCGATATGTTTATGGAAGCATTTTTAGGGAGTACGAGCAACATAGGAAAGAATAACTATGCTTTTATTCGAACTTTATTAAGAAAAAGATACTTAACTGGTTTGCTGATATGTAAGTTGCTAAGTCTTTCGAAATGGCATATATTTGTCCAGTAGCATGACGAAAATACTTGTCTCCGAATTTCCAATATTCCGGTTCATGATACCTTACACCCCTGCCATTGAAAGCAATAAAATGTTCAAAAATGAAACTTCAAGATTCAATTTTGCAGAAAAAATGGATGTCCTTACTTCCTGGAGAGGACAGGACCAGATTTCATGCACCCGATATATATACGTGGTTTTTTACTATGCCTTGCTAATGTTTCCGCCAGTGTAGCTGCAACAGAAATAAGCAAATCAAGCTTGAATTTGCTGTAACAAGTCTTACAATCTCTGTATAACATTGAAAAGTGATGGTTTTGGCCAAGTGTTAAGTATGTCAAGGCAGAAAAATTACGAAATTTTTTTGTTACCTATATTGACATGAACATCATCATCAACCTTGATGTAATACTCAGCATCCCATAAGTTAACAGCAGTAGCAAAGTAAGTCTTCGTCTTGGCGGACAATTCAAGATAACCCTCAATATGATCCTGTTAAAAGGCAGCAGAGTGATGTATCGTCTTTTTTACGTGTGAATACATCAATTATAACTTGTGATTCACAAGAGTAAAGTGAATGATAAAAGGAAATGTGAGACAAAGGTATTACCAGACGCAAGAAATCACCGTGCTTTTTGTCCTCAGCTTCAATAGCTTTGTCTAATATGCCCCCTAATGTGGCACTGTAGAACAAGTTTGTAGCTTTTGTCATGTTAAACGTTTATATTGTCTACTAATCGAATACAAGAGTGCAAACAAGAGTTAATGTAGACAAAAGAGGATAGCATTTTGTGTAATGGTATAGGGACGGAATGAACTTCAATCAAAGAGCTTAAGATCCTAACAAAGAGGTGTTCACTCAGAATCTATGTTGCTCCGTGCTCGGATCCTCCAAAAATATCATTATACTCATGTCGGAAACTCCAGAAATGCCCACTCAGAAGCTGTGCACTAATTGAAAACAAGAAATGCTTCCGATTTTAAAATTAAGAGATGATGGTCAAAAGCACACCTGAAGTATTACGTTTTTGTGATGGTGATATTTCAACCATTAACTCGAAAATTAAACTACCACTATGAAGAATGGTCTAGTTGATTGAACAGGAGAGGAATACTCAAATCTATATATGATTTGTGCAACTTGGAATGTTTAACAGAAGCAAAATCCCCCACCTATGACCAATAACGAAGCGAATGATTATTCCTTTTTCTTCTTCCAGCTTCCTTCTTTTTTCACCTGTTTCACCATGTTAAAATGAACAATGTCAACACTCAGACAAAGCAGATGCCAGCACAAGGCGAGTTAAGGCATAGGCACGGTTATTAAACCTTGTTGCATCCATGTAGCTCGAACTGAATCCCTTCTTTTTCTGCTACTAAACGCAGTGTTTATTCCTACCACCATAAAATATTTTCTTTTTCTCCGTGATTCACCCTTTTTGATCTCTTCTGATATCGGAACCCCACTGAGAATCGATTCCTGAGCTGCCTTTGCTTCAGCCAACTCTATCTCCAAATTTGAAATGGTTTTATCTAATATCCCAAAATTTTCTTTCGATACAAGTTTTATATCTTGCTGCTGCAACTAAACAAAAAAGATCAAAGTTAAGATGTTTTATTGAGGTAAATAACAACAAAATGAGCTTTAAGTTGGAGTTTTTTTTCTTTCTATTACTTAGAATTAGGAATACTTACAAATTTTGTAATGCAATTTTCTGAAACTAATTTCAATCTTTCAGCTTCAACTGTAGTTGTTCTTGTAATTCCACTTTTTGTTTCAGAAATTATCCACATTCTGCAATGACAAATTCTTACAATATTGTCAAATAAACATTTCTCAACAGCAACAACAACAACATAACCGGGATTTTATTCCACAGGTGGAGTCTGGGGATCGGAGGATAGAGTGTACGCAGATCTTATTCCTACCTCGTGGAGGTAGAGACTGTTTTCGAAAGACGCTCGGTTGAAGTAACACATATCAAAGCAGATTTAAAAGGAGTAAACAGAAGTAATGAAGATATCGCAAATCTACAATCAGAAGACATTTCACTATAACAGTCAAGTTTTTTTTTTTCCTTAACCGATTTTTCATGTTATGTTATATTCTAATGTTCTTTCTAACAGTATTTCGCTATAGCAACCAAAAAACATCCTGATAAATCGATTTGACTGTATTCCTCAAGACACACCAAAAAAGAATTGATCTTTCAGTCACTAAAAGTTGCAGCATCCAGAAATGAGTTAAAATATATAGTTAACTACAAAAAGTGCAAGAACATGGGAATTAAGTAAAAGCCAAAAGTATCACTAAATCATAAAATGTAAAAATAACAAAAAATCAGAAGTTAGTTCATTCTGAATCACTAAAATCTAGCAAATCAAACAGAAGACTTGTTAACATATCAAATAGTAAAATCCAATTGACCAGTACTTAAAATGTAACAAATCAAAACAAGAAAAGTGAAATATCACTATAAAATTTCAATCTTTATTAAAGAAAAAAGATTTTTTTTTTACCTGTTTGTGAAGAACATTCCAGCACAAAAGCTTCCAAGACATAGAAAAAGACTCCATTTTTTAGAAACTACACTTCTTGAAGGCCTTTCTGTTGCTCCTCTGTTCTTGAAATACATATCAAACACACCCTTAATCAGACGTCTCGGTTTCAAGCTCTTCTAGAAAGCCCGCGAATCAAGATTAGTCAGAGCTTCAATATGAATAGCGGACACGGAACACCAAATCTCAGACACCCACAAACCAAGAAAGCTATAATTTTTACAGAAAAAGTGAATCCTAGGAACAAAGTTTGAGGAAGATTACAGTTTATAGCAAGAAGCTATTAGCCTATTACTATTACATGGGGTTCTTTGGAACAAAAGTGAAGACAATGAACAGCACAGCTACATGTACCAAATTTACCAAACTGTCCTTTTCAAGATTGAGGACCTTTCTCCTATAATGAAAATGGGGTTCATAAATCATGAGCAAATTGTACTAGTTTTTGCTACAGTTGCTTACATAAATGCCCTTCTTTCTTGAATTGTCAATATTGTTAAGTCTCCCACATTGGTGGGGGAAGGGCACTTTTGGTCTTTTTACATGGACTTCAAGGAATATAAGCTAATTTTTTGGGGTTCAGTTAGAGCCAAATTTCATATATTTATATGGTATCAGAGAGTTAAGGATCATCCCAGTTATTGTACTCCACTGATGTCATTCTTGATCCATACTAGGCTTCCAGCTGATGGGGGTGTTAAGTCTCCTACATCGATGGTCATAGGTCCTTTGATCTCCTTATATGAATTTTGTCAGTATTTCAGGTTGAGTTGGGTTCAAATGTTATATCCATCAAATATTAGGGGTTAATACATGTAATATGTATGAATAATTTATTCGAAACACAATAAACAAAAGAATTATATATTGTGGTCCAAAACCTATAAATGAAAATTCTGACTCCGCATCTGATGAATATATGCTTGACAGTTTGCATTTTAAGTGATGGGGTAATCAGAAAAGAGAGAAAAGTTGAAAGGAATCTATAGAATCTTGACATGTGTAATGAGGTTATAATCTATTAGTGTCAGTATGTGTGTTTGGTATTTTTATGTCTAGCTTAAAATATATTATCTCTCTGTAACCTATAAATTATGGGTTCGAATCGTAAAAATAATAATTAATATTTACAATATGATAAGTTGTCTGCGTCACATTCCTTAAAATGCGATCCTTCCCCGAACTTTTCATGAATATAAATATTTTGTACATTGAACTGGCCATAACTACCCATTCCAATGGAACCATTAATTAAACCAACAATTAATAAAGTAATAAAGTTTCTACCATTAGACTTATATATATAGCAAATTCCTCAATAATTAAACTATTAATATAGGCCATTTATATTCATTGATTGTAAAATGTTTGAAAGCAAACAAAAATTGAATTGAGCAAAGCATTAAACATAGTGAAGCAACTCATTAAATGATTAAGAAGAGTTGGTTACAGCACAGAGTTTCTTTATTATTTTTAGATACCAAAATAGTAGCAACAAAGAGATTGACACATGGTGTTTATATTTATAAAAATCATATAAATTTATGATAGTTAAATTATTTTAATGAGGCAGAAATATATATAAATTAATCAGTTAAGTGTAATTCAATGCATTAAGCTTTTGCTATACGTGAAATTTGATTAACTATGACCAATAAACTTACATTTAACGCACCAAATTTATTTTCACAACATAAACTAATGACATCTTAGACGTCAAATAACAATCACCAACAACTTTTTACGTGGGTCAACACTTTGAAATAAGAAAACAAAGATATGCATAGCTCCCTTTTCAACTAGTTACATCAACTTATAAGTATTGAATATCCTAATTATTATAAACAAATTTACCAAAACCAAATCTATCTATTTTCAAAAGTATTTAAACCAAGACCATACTATATAATTTACATGTTGACCTTAAAATAAAATGAAGAAAAAACAAGTTATGGTTATTAATTATCATAAAGGGGGAACAATTAGTTAATGCTTTATTGTGGAGCTTGTCACTTCTCCACCATGGAATGAGAACATGAATTAGAGGGACCTTATGTTTTTTCTTTAGGACTTGTTTGGAAAGTCGTTTATAATTGGATGTATAGTATATAGTTTGGTACTCCTTCCATTTCATATTATTGACTTAGTACATGCATCCCTTTATAAAACTTTAATTAAAAATATATTTTTTCAAACTTAACTTATTAATGAAGTTTTGAAACTCTAAATCTGACTACCACCATTTTATATAAATATATAATACTCCGTAAGGTTAGTATAAAAACAACAATTCTCTTGATTTGGTAAAATGAACACATAAAAATAAATAACAAGAGCCAAGTAAAATCATTATTGTTCTGGTAATTACACAACCTAATAATTAAAATGCATTTTCCAATCAAGGCCTAAATTATCTATTGCACTATGAAGTGCATAAAAGAAGGCTATAAATGTAGCTTAATGGAATTGTAGAATTAATGGGAGATTATCACCTGTTTAGTGCAAGGAGATAAGTCAACAATATTTAGTGTGGTCCAATCTCAAGTTTAAAGTGGTCACCACTCACCAGGAATCATGTGATAGATAGTGGTGATTCAAGAGGGAAAGTGATTATTCACAACGTAAAAATTTACTCGCATCTGGTGTTTATATCTAAAGTTGATCATGACTTATCATAGTGCAATAGTTAATCATGACTAAAAAAACAAATTGAACTTACAGTTAAGAGATTAGAGCTTAATGTATTATAAATAGAGGGAAATGAGCATTTAGTTAGATCAAATTGCAGACTGCAGGTTAAGAAAAATGAGATGAAATAGGATATCAAAATGAAACAACCCCCAATCAACTGATTATACCATATATCTGTTTCTAAAACAGCTAAAACTATCATTTTAGTCCGCAGCATGTTCAAACTCGTGACGTGCACCTAAACCACACATCACGTGTTGGGTTGTTACCACTGGACCAGCGTCCTAGGCGCTTGTCAAGAAATGTACTCTCTTGTTAAAATCTTTCACTGATCCTAAATTTCCTGCAAATCAAAGGAAGTATGACAAACTTTCCTTTTCACATGCTCCTGTAGAACTCATCTGAAGATTGAAAACTGAAGAAGTGCAATCTGCCAAGGGGAGTGAAAGCAAAAACTATCAAGCCCGAGAACCTAAGAATAATGCGTAAAGGTGAAAGAAAGAACAAAACCACAACAACATCCCCAGTATAATCCTACAAGTGGGGTCTGGGGAGGATTGAGTGTACGCAGACCTTACCCCTACCTTGGCAAGGTAGAGAGAGGCTATTTCCGATAGACTCTCAGCTCAAAGAAAGCAAAAACCCAAAATTTATGAAGACATAAGCAGTAACAACAGTAAGATAATAAAAGGTGAAAGAAAGAACATGCCTGTAAATTCAGAGACTACAGCAACAACAGTTGAGACTTGTGATCTATGCCATTAAAGATGAAAGTTCCAGACATGGGAATGAATTGTCTAGTGATGAGCTGCATAATAGAACTTAGATTACTGCTCCGATCAAACATGGCTTTATATACAGTAAAGTAGAAGTTTCGAATAAAAAGGAAGATTCAAGTTCAAAAATGAAGGAGACACAAACCTTGATCACTTCTTGTGATGTGACTCCTCCAACAAAGGCAGCTACAACATGAAGCTCCGAAGCACCATACCGACACATCTCATTAATAAGGTCCTCTGATACGGCAGAGCCATTGCAACCAAGGTCATTGAGTAGGCCAACAGCTGTAGATTTCAGCCGGGATATATCCTCATCCATCTCACTACCAAGAAATTCTTAAGGTCAGACGGCCATAAATTAAATTTTCCTTAAAAAATGGAATAGTATGGACGAGAAAGCATAAGTCCTTACCCATCAAATTGTCCAGGAAATTTGTTATAGTTTGCAGCAAACCGGTCAGCTGCTCGAAGAAGAATATAAAGACCCGCAGCAGTACTGCCATAAAAAGGGAGTATACAAAAGCTCCCTAATGAAAGACTATTTATGCAAAATAACTAATGTTTGAAAGATCAACAACTGACAGATGAATTCAAGTACAAAAATATTAATAGTTCAGAAAGAAAAGAAAAAAATTGAGCACCCATTACACAGAATATCTGATGTCTTTAAGAATGTCAAACTAAATGATCAAGTCAAACTCTCCTTAAGTTTCATTTTGTTTAATTGTTAAATGTATTGTATTAATCTCAGCAACAAGTTTCTATCTTCGCATTTCTTTATTTTTCCCCTACATTTACATGCCAGATGATCTACTAATGGAAAGAGAATTGAGAGACACATCAGACAGCAACTGTTAACACAAAAATCCAGTTTACACCATCCCAACAGCTAAATTGCTTCAAAGGGTGAGTGTTTATCGTTATTTCCACTCAGCATTAAATACTATAATTCTAGCCAGTGTTTCTTTGCTTCCACATCCAATTTTTACCTTCATCATGAAAAGCAATTCAAACAAGCTTGGACAATACTACGTCCCTTCGAACATTTGATACCGAAAGACCAACAAAAGATTGACTATCAAATATCTTTTGGCTGAAAAAAAGATGGCAGTAGGGCCGGCTCCTGTCAAACCTTCTGATTGACTAAATGGCTGCAGTTCCAGGTCTATCATAAGAAATATTAAAGTACTTTCTCTTTTCTTTTCCTTTATCCCAGTTAACCATTTATTTACCTTTTCCTCAGTACATGATGCCATTGCAAATATTAAGAAATGGCACACAGATGCACCATCAGCATAATTACTATCTGAAAGAACTAGAAAATACAACAATCTTCAAAAGAAATTTAAGATAAAGTGTAAAGAAATCACAAAAATTAGAAAAAAGTAAATTCCCAGAAGACCCCATCCTGATGCTTGCTCAATAAAATGTAGCTATCTAATCAAAAAGACATGTAGTACGAATTACCAACTTCTCATTCTCGAAGCTACTTATTTATTCCAACCAAGTTGCCACTAACGATTTGATTAGCATCACTAGGGAATTTAATCCTAATTTCTTTTTATTTACCTTTATGCACCACTTAGCTTGTTCAACAAAAGGTGAGCATCACTTGAAAAGTTAATAGTTTTCAATCAAACGCTGGTTAGCTTAATAACATAGAGGCATCTAGACTAAATAGTGCCTTCATCAAGTCCAGCATGCAGACACCTTAAAAAGAGAGATCCTTCCTTAAAAGAACTTGAAATACTCCTACTTCAACAGAAAATGTCTTAATAACCTAAACGATGTCTTCTAAATCTATTTTTCAAAATTAGGAAGTTCATATGTGACTTCACTAGAAGCCCTTGGGTAAAGGATTTACAAAAAGAATATCCACCATGAAATGGCAGGGGGCTTTAGCTGGGATAGACTTACTTTTCAGGAAGTACTTTTAAGAGTGTTGGCTTCTTGCAAAGTCCTGTTATTTGGTATCACAAAACAATCAAAGTATCATGAAAGGATCATGTTGGTTCGAAGAAATTAAATTATCCCAAGAAACCCTTCCTACTTCAATTTATATCACAGATGATGTTTCCAACCCGAGGCCATTCAACCACGTCAATCCATATTCCTATTGTAAGCAATTACATACCCATAATCCTCATCTGTCAGATACTTCTGTAACTCTGGTTGGACAGGAGAGTTGAACTCGTCCTCAACGAGCCGATATCTGCAAACCTAACATAATGGAAGATAAAATTTCAATGACAGGAAACTAAAACATCCAGCAAAAAATAATGATGTTTAATGGAGTTTGCTGACAACTAATGATGGGAATTGTTGTCATCCTAAGAAAAGATGGACCATCATGTCAGCAGTCTTTTCAAAATTTGGTTCCAACAGTCATGATCTAGATATTAACATAAAACATCACTATCATAGTATCTTATCACTAACATAACAACAAATTCAACCACCAAAATGATGCATGTAGAAGGAGGAGATTTT
>JAJONR010008470.1:0-45078 GCA_029582245.1 Solanum etuberosum | reverse complement strand
TTTAGCCACAAGTCTTGCCTTAAGTCTTGCCACAGAACCATCAGGATTAACTTTAACGGTAAAGACCCACTTACATCCTACTGATTTCTTCCCTTCGGGTAAATCCACCAAATCCCACGTGTGGTTTTCCTCTAAGGCATGTATTTCCTCAAGCATTTCATTAGACCATCCCGTATAACTCAAGGCCTCTTTCACTGTTTTGGGTACAGAGATGGAGTCTATAGAAGCAATCAAAGATCTAGAAGTGGAGGACAAGCGGTCATAGGAAACAAAATTAGCAATTGAATATGTGGATTTGCAAGTACGTGTACCTTTACGAAGAGCAATAGGGAGTCTGGTGAGGCAGTAAGCCTAACTCCGACGAAGCCAATGGTCTGGCTCTGATACCATGTTATTTGAAATATGGGAATAGAAGAACTTGTATTTCACTATGTTAAGAAGTACATGTATATATACAATCACTAGAGGTTCTATCAAAGGTAAGTAAATATCCTACACATCTTTCTATGATTTAGCTAGCTATATAAGGTAAGAGAATATCTTTACAATATCCTACAATATTCTGTAACAGTTGCAAAGGGACTGGTATCAAGTTTAATCATTTCTGAGAACTTTCACCAATTTGATCTGTGATTCCAAGGATAGAATCACAAGATTATTTCTTTGACCCGTGATCATTAGTATGCATCAAGGAATTTACAGAACAAATATTCCTACTTGTCACTGATACAAAAACTATCTGCAATTTGAGTTAATCATGTTATTTCAACAGTACAACTCTTAAAGTAAATAAACAAGCTGGAAGATGTTTGGTTACTAAGAGATGTAAAATGCATTTGAGTCTGTAATGCAATAATAAGACAGGAAATAGTTAATACCGGACATCATATAAATGGCTTGGGTGAATTCGTGGCTGCAGATTATTAGTTGTAGAAAATGTGTACCCTGAAATCTTATGCATTTGTTTTGATATGACTGAATTATAGTAGATAAAGTTGTTGAATTAGGAAAGCTTATAAAAGGGAATAACATAACATGATTTATCTGCTTAAGAGTTGAGATGTACCTTCTCAAAAAAAGAGTTAAGATGTATTGCTCTCGAATGAGTCTGTTATACCAATTTTTCCTTTGTAAACATATAAATATTATGATACCATTGTATCTAAAGTTGGCCATTGTTGTTTACCTACACTCGAAAGTACATAGACTGAATAAAGTTTGCAGCTCTCCCTTGCATTCTATGTGTTTCTAAGATTCAAACTGACTGTATTACAGACAGGAGTCTTTTATACATTACCCTTCTCAGCTAATTTTACTTGATAATTCATTGGGTGGCAGGAAACTATAAGCAAGCAAGTCGCGAGACTTTACCTCTGGCCACAAACACTTGACATACCAATTCTTGACAGTTCAATGTAAGTTGTTAACAAACAATAATTTACTTGAAATATTGTCAATGGACTAATTCCTGACATCCATTTGCACTTCTGTTGTCGTAATACTTGTGCATTGTTGTTATAGTAGCCTAATGCAATTCATTAGACGTTGGTTTTCTCAAAATGTAGTCACCTTCCTTATTCTATTCCTCTAAAATTTCTTCTTTTCTTTGTCCAAGTCTTTCGAATTCATGTATTTTACCATCCCTTGTGTACTGCAAAAGTTTCAAATTTCTATTGTCAAAATATGTGACAGTCCACAAAGGGCATCCAAAGGGATTTAAAAGGTTCGAGTCAACTCTAATTATTAAAATCAATTCTCATAAAATTGGTTTCAAACGATTCTCTCTACTTAAAGCCAAATTTTATATTGTCTCTACCTATTCTAAAGCTCTAGGCTTCCTCTATGCACTCACCCAATCTAGCTCTAGGCTTCTCTCTTGTGCTCATTGAGTCACTAGCAGTAGCACTGTTCTAGACACACTGTTTAGGCTGTTGAACGAACTCTTTGTTCCGCTCCACTCTTCTGCATGTCGAGCCACATAGATTATACCTTAAGGTTTGGTTAGTTGAAAGTCTTAGAAATATGATGTCTCCTATATCGGATACCTAAACGCATCCAAAGTGGTTTAACCTTACAGTATTGGGTTGGATGCTCAAATTCTTTTTTATTTACTAACATTAGCTTTTGTATTTTTTCTATAGAGGAGCTGTGAAGAAGCCTGTTGGAATACTACATGTGAAGGTTCTGAGAGCACAGAAACTTTTGAACATGGACTTTTTGAGTAAATCAGATCCATATGTTAAACTCAGCTTAGGTGGGGACATGCTTCCAGCAAAGAAGACTACTGTAAAGATGAACAGTCTAGATCCCGTGTGGGATGAGGATTTCAAATTGACTGTAAAGGATCCCGAGGCTCAAGTTCTGCAGCTGCATCTATACGACTGGGAAAAGGTCAGAATCTTGATTTGATATATCATGGTATTGTGGCACCACATTGATGTTTAAAACTATTTACTTTAGAATCAAAGACCATCATAGTACTCCAAAGCTATACATACATATACTTCTTTGTAGTTTTCTGATAGCTAAAATCCTGGTTCTGATTTTCTGTTAAAAAGGAATTGTATTATGTACACCATCCATCTCAAATTTCAAAGACCCTTCTTGGAGTTTAAGAGTAAAATGGTTGAATATCATCTTGGTGAAGAAGCGTAAGATTTTGAAAACTAGAGAAGTTATCTAAATAGATGTAATATCAAAGTTGTGTACTATGAACTATTAAGAACTTCAGTTTGAATCCTTTGAGGTGGTAAAATGCAAAGGTTATGTTTATTTCCAGCTTGATGTTCAAAGTTACTCGTCGGTTGTCCACAAGACACAGTGGCGATGAGTTAGAGTGTTTAGTCGACAGTTGAGACTAAGTTGAGGTGTCTAAATGTGCACTCTCAAAATTGGAGTGCTTACTGTTTGAGTGTTTGTTTGTGTTATGCCTTTCTAAAAAAAGATATTGCAACAGTCTCCTTAAAAACATGAATCGGTAGAAATACTTTACCTGTTGATTTTGATTATTTTTTTATCAAGAATAAGAACTAATGTATCCTGATTTTCACTTTGTTTCACAGATTGGGGCACATGACAAGTTGGGAATGCAAGTAGTGCCACTGAAATTGCTCAAGCCATATGAGAAGAAAGAACTAACTCTTGATTTGGTCCACAGTTTAAACCCAAACGACCCTCAGAACAAGAAGCCGCGAGGCCAACTTATGTTGGAAATGTCCTTCATCCCTTTCCAAGAAGATAGTATAAAGTTTAGTGGACCTCTTAGTTTTCATGAAAGAAAGGAGAGTATTTCAAGCTTTTCAGATGACATTTCCTTACGTGGAGCAGGTTTGCTTTTGGTTACCGTTATTGCTGCTGAAGATGTAGAAGGGAAGAACCATACCAATCCTTATGCAGTCGTAGTGCTTCGAGGAGAAAAAAAGAAAACTAAGGTGATTCTTACACTCTCATATATACAGTTAATCGTATAGTCGTATTCATAGTTTAAACTTGATAGTTCAACCTTTAAGTATCAAAATTTAATATTTATGTGTGTGTTTACGTTCCGTAAAAAAAAACTACATTCACTTGAACCCATGCTCCGTTCGCCTTTGGTTAACCATCTTATTGCTTCTGTTGCCTTAACGATTATTTACCGACTACCTGTAGGCAAGGAACAAAACGTGGAATCCAAAATGGGAAGAAGAATTCCAGTTTATGTTGGAAGAGGCTCCATTGAAGGACCTAATCCATATTGAAGTCAAGAGCAAGAAGAGAAGATTTGGTTTCCGGTCCAAGGTAAACGAACCATTTTCAACAAATGTCCTCAGCTTCCATTACTGCAATTGTTGAATACAAAAACTGTTATTTGTTGCATTCTGATTTCCTTTTTCGTCTGTAGGAGTTACTTGGCTATGTCGATATCCAACTGAAAGATGTGATCTACAACGGACGTATCAACGAGAAGTACCATCTCATCAATTCTAAAGATGGGATTTTACATGTTGACATCAGATGGAAGGTGATCTAATAACTGCAGCCTCCTCTGTATTCGGAATTATCCATTTTGATATTAATCACATTGAGCTTAAATGAAGAAGCGAGGATTCATATATATAGCCGACCAAGCTTGTTTGGGACTGAGGCGTAGTTTGGACAGTCTGAGCAGAAGTTCTCCTAGTAGTTGTTGTGTTTCTCAAAATCATAGCACAATGCCCATATTTTTTTTTGTTTATAAGCCATGAAAAGAAATGCATACAAACATAAGCATGTTTATTACTAGTATACCTTTTGTCTTCTCTTGTCATGTATATACTTGTTTGGGTATATCAATATCAATTCAAAACTACATCTCAAGTTTACTTAGTTGAGGTTGATTATTAGTTGTGGTCGATTATATGAATCCACTGTATCAAATATGGTATATTAAGATATATTTAATCTCGACTACTAAGCACACGTTTGACTTATGGATTCTCTATTTCCTTTGTGTTTGTATTCCTTAATTATATCCATATTGATTGATTTATGGCTTTATCTCTATGCAAATGGCAACTAGAGTTTAAAAACTTGTGGACAATTTGAATTATGAATTTGTATGAAAGTTGTGTATCAAAGTGGAGTGGCACCAACCATAGGTATAAAAAAAGATGTGGTCCAAAATATAGTGTGTTTGGCTTCTTCAAAGCCAATTGATATAGCAGATGAGACAGTTTGCAGGTGTGCCCTTGCAAGTGGCAGCTGCCTTTGCTATCTCTTTCATTACTGTGAAACACTAGAAGTTGTATAATCTACAACTGGAACTATTTTATTCCATTTAGTTAGTACACTGAAAAAAAGGAAAAGAAAAATCTACAATCTAAGATTAATCACTCATTTGAATAAAAGTTTTTTGGAACACAAAAAACATTTAATAAGTAAGAAGCCATGAGAAGGGGTATTTTGAACAAATTAACACAAACAATCTTAATACAACAATATACTCCGTGTACGTAGTTGTAAAAATATGGATAGAGTATACACATATTTTGCCCTACCTCAAAGGTAGATAGACTATTTCTGATAGACCCGCTCAAAGGAAAACAATCCAAAGCGGTACTCTAGAAAAACAAGTAACAAAAGTGAATAGCATAACAACACAAAATTTTATGATAATTGAAGTTGCAACATTATGACTATTAATATGGACAAATAGCAAGACAAAACACTACTGCATGCTAACCTAGCTACAACCCTATGCGCCAAGTCCGGACTAATCACTTTTCTCTAATATTTCTTCGGCTTATCCTACTTATCGTGAAATCATCCATAACCAACCTCTCACACTAAGATTCATCTATTTACTTGCCCATCCTAACCTCACACGTTCACTATCGTGAGTTCGTCGGCATTAAAGTTGCCCGTGGAAAAATCACACACACTTTACATACCCTTCACATATCGTTGGCCTCCCCATACAGTTTGTCAATGTTGTGTACACGTTGTTTGAAAATACATACATTGAATCCAATTGACCACACAAACATACATCCAACTTCTGCTATGAAAACAAATACATACATATACAATTAACCACACATACATACACATAGGGGTGTATATGGTATGTTATATATCGAATTATCATGCCACATTGAAATTTTTGATACCGTGACTTTGATATTATAGTATTTGATATATTATATGATATACATTTTAATTTTTTTTTGACATTCGATACAGTATTTGATATTTTGAAGGACAATACACCCAACTTAGATTACAAGAGGCCTCAAACAAAGATGGTCCATGGGCCTTATCCTCAAAAACAAAAACCCAAACCCAAAATATCTCTTCAAACATCAAATCTCCTCTTCCCAATAAAAATATCCAACATTTCGCATTATATATCTCCATATCTACAACACACACAATCTTCACAATTCTTTGCTTTCTCACAAAAACCTTATCTTCAAAATTTTCTTCAAGCCCTTCTCCAATGGCTTCTTCATCTTCTTCCCTCCATTTCCTTTCACTTACATCACAAACACTCCCAAAACCCACTTCCCAAACAACTTCAATTTCCTTCTTTTCACTTCCTCCATCCTCTTTAAACCTTTCTTTATCCTCCTCTTCTTCAACTCCAAGAAACTTCGAATCTTCTCGTTTTGTTCGTAAAGTAACCCTTTCTGATTTTGACCAAATTGAGGAAGTTGAGGCAGGTGATGATGATGAGGAGGGAGGTTTGAGTGATGAAGGTGCTTCATATGAAGAACGTAATGCCAATCCTGACCTTAAAATCTTTGTTGGTAATTTGCCTTTCAGTGTTGACAGTGCTTCTCTTGCTGAGCTTTTTGAGCGTGCTGGAGATGTTGAAATGGTTGAGGTAATAAAAAGATTCAATCTTTTTTGTGGGGTTTAGTTGTTTAGGTAATTTGAGGTTTGTTTACTATGTTTAAGTAAATACCCTTGTGAATCTTGAATCTTTGCAAACCTAAAAGTAGTAGAATTGTCCCTCTGGGTCGAGCTTGTCCCACAGGGCTTGCACTGTTTGCGAGCTATTGGATAGGAGTGGGGTTTACCTTGTGTGCATCCAAAGGTAGCTGCTGTAGGTTCCCTTGTAAAAAAAAAGGTAGTGAAATTGAAGTGTTTATTAGACTTTCCTGCTTGTAATTTTGTGACATTGTTATGGGAGAAAGATTTAATCTTATTTGTGCGGGTTTATGTGTTTATATAGTTTTGAGGGTTTGGTTTGGCTATGTTTAAGAAGTTTGAATCTTCAAGGTCTGTGCAAATCATAAAAGTAGTAAAATTGAAGTGGATATCTCTGAGTAGATAAGATGCTCACAAAATTCAACATGTTAATAGAGAAGATCTCCTACTTGTATTTTTGGCAGTAAATGATTAATTGTTTCTAAGTAGGCTTCTTGTTTAGATGATTTGAAGTTTTGTTTGGCTATGTTTAAATAACTAACCTTGTGAATTTTGATTCTTTATGGTTTTTGCTAACCTAAAAGTAGTAAGTGGCTATTTCTGACAGTTTAGTCTGTTAGATAAGATGTTCCCACAATTCAACATATTATCAGAGCAACCCCATACATGAGGGGATATATAGCATATCTAAGAGTAACAAGTAAATGTGTCTTATCCTAACAACTTAAACTTTAAGATGAGGCTTTTTATACTATTCAACAAGGTTTTTACTGGGTAAGTTTATTTATGCCTTACGAATCCTTTGGGGTTGCTCAAATGGTTTGGCTTGGGACTTCCATAATGGAGGTCTCAAGTTCGAAACCCAGGGGTTGGCCTTCTGGGGTAAGCTCGTCGCACGGGGTTTACCTCTCATGTGTGGTTTGCGAGCTTTGGCAAAGGAGTGGGGTTTATCCTGTGCTCACCCAAAGGATAGTGATTGTAGGTTCCCTTGTCATATAGAAGAAATTTTTATTTATGCGTTACGGTGTTATAGAAAGAAATTGTTCCGGCTTCTTGATTTTTTGGTGTACAGTTAGGATGTTAAGGATTTGATGGTAGGCTAATGGACTTGTTAAATTGAAATTCCGCTTGGCAATGTTTGAATAACCAACCATGTTGAGCATTTAAGGTTTGTTCTTGATATAATCTTATTGTGTGACTTAGCATAAATGGTCGTTGTTTTCAATCTTGATTGGGAGAGTGAGGATGTGAAGAATTGGATAAGAGGGTTAAATAGACTCACTGGAGCTGCTAACTTTTGCAGGTTATCTATGACAAGCTTACAGGAAGAAGCAGAGGTTTTGGCTTTGTGACAATGTCCTCCAAAGAGGCAGTTGAAGCTGCCTGTCAACAATTTAATGGCTATGTAAAGTCTTTTGCTTTGTTGTCTTTTCTTGGTTATTATGCTCTAAGGTGTGTGTCCAAATATTTCCTTAAGTCCTGAATTCCCGTGTTCTTGGATATCTTAATTTATTTTTGGAATTCAACTGTTCTGTTCAGTTTACAATTTTTAAAATGGTTTAACGGAAGACCAGTACTCCCTTTTAATATTTACATATTTTGCAAAGTGCCATACTGCAGATTTCAATAGTAATTTTGATGATGAAATGTCCCCCCAAAAATATAAAATTGCTGATTAAGTGATTTCAGCTTTCATTCTCAACCATCATTTTGTGGAACCTAAAACGCTTGTTGTGAGTAATACTTTCTTTATGCAAAATTTCTTTGCTGAAATTCAACACTAAGCATATTTGATTCTTTTGGCAGGAAATTGACGGGAGGGCACTGAGGGTGAATTCTGGGCCAGCACCACCCAAAAGGGAGAATTCTTTCGGGGGCAATTCTTCTTACCAGGGAGGCAGGGGTGGAGGGAGTATGGACAGCTCCAACAGAGTCTACGTAGGAAACCTTGCATGGAGTGTTGACCAACAACAACTTGAGACCTTGTTCAGTGAGCAAGGAAAGGTCGTGGATGCCAAAGTAGTCTATGATAGAGATAGTGGTAGATCAAGAGGCTTTGGATTTGTAACATACAGTTCCGCTAAGGAGGTCAACGATGCAATTGAAAGCTTGGATGGTGTTGTAAGTCATTCTTACTCAGCTAAATTATGTATCTTTCTTTATGTTCTGTAGTTGCATGTGTCTTCACACGTTGATCTCATTTTCCATTCAGGCTGGTTTTGTACCAGCTTAACATTCACATCTACTTGTATATTGTAATAAATATACACATTAACAAATAGTGCTAAAGCCTTTACCGACATTAGTTAATTGTCATTGGATCCAATGTTGTTATAAACTTTAGGGAGACTTACAAGGAGTGCTAATTGTCGCTTAAGATACATGTTTAGTGGCAATTAAGCTATTGCCGCTAAAGATCATTTTTGGTGTAGTGCATGCTACTTAATGATATGTAATTTGCATGGTTTAGAGTGTTGGATCAGTTTCACCCGCAATATGTCTTCTAAATGGTGATGTAGATATGCATGATTATATAGTTATCAAGCATGGGTTTCAATCTTCTAGATATTTTTCCCTTTGACTTGTCTTCGTTAGTAGATATGTAATATACCGTCGATCTAATCTGGTATAATGTCATTCATGAATCTGTTTTGCATTCTTTTCTATAAACTTCTATATGATTTTCTTCCAGTAAAATGAGCTTTTAGTCATACTTATTATTACTACTGCTTTGTTGATTGTTCTTTTGATTGATTTTCCATGTTAAACTTTGTGGTGTAGGACCTAGGTGGCAGGGCCATCCGTGTAAGTCCTGCTGAAGCTCGTCCACCCAGACGTCAATTCTGAAGATTGTAGCCAACATCTTTTTGACCGAGAAAAGGCTTGAGGTAAACAACTCGTGTGCTCTCTTTTTCTGGGCTGTTTCTTGAGACTTCACATCTTGAAATTCATCAATGTCTATGTTCAATTGTCATGCGATTAGCAAGCCAAGTGAATTTAAGTTTCAAAAGTCGAACCAAAATATATTCTTCTGCTTATAAAAGTGAATAATTTACATGGCAGGGTCCAGGAGATGACGATAGTTGCAGAAATGAATGAGTTAGTAACTTTGCAACAGCTATCTTAAACTTGTGCGGACAAATTACTCTCTGCTTCTGGACTAACTAGAGCTCTCAAGTAAATTAGTTTTCGTAATGTATGTTCTGAAATTGCCTCAAGAAAAAATTCTGCTCTTGTAATATGATTCTATCCATCACTTGTTGACAGACTAGACAATGAAAAAGTTTGATACTCTTCGAAAATGTATCTTAGCGCGAAACATCCTTGTTCTACAAATGAATTAGCCAGAATTGTGTGTTTATTGTGCCTATGCCTCTACAACTATCATGGCTCGTACTTTCCAAAAATGCTACCATGCCTATGTCGGATCCTCCCAGAATGCACTGCATTTTTGAAAGAGTTCTAGCCCTCGAGCATTGTTATCAAAGGCATGCTTAAGCCTTGGAGCGATGCTCAAAATGCATTGAGCACTTTGCCTTGACGTGCGCTTCAGTATCGTGTCATCAAGGCTCTAAGACATACTTTTTCTCATTTCTTGAAGAGGCGACACCAAACGATCAATATTTTTCGTAAAGAACAATCAATTTCTTTATTCATATATTTGTTATTCATTTTTATGATTATTAGTCTTGGACTAAACATGTATATATATGTATGTTTTCTCCATTTCCGCATACAGCCCCAACTAATCTTAGTGCGTTTTTCGTTTTTGATAACATTGGATTCACAATTAAACTGATTTGTAGAAACTACTGGTAGTTGATTTTACTTAATGAGCAAATGCAAATTATACATGCCAAATGGAGAGATAAAGAACAGAACAATACTTGCTAATATATTTTCATAGACTTGTCTAAAAAAACAGAAAAGTTAAAAAAAGACATAAAATTTAATCCCTATGCTGTTGAAGCTGCCCCATTTCTTCCTTACAATCAACATGTTGAATCTTGCTGAGAGATAACAGCACAAGCTTTTGAAGAATCAAAAACTAATACTCCAGTTTGAGTACTGTCTTGTAAATTCTCAACGCGTAAACCTCCACAAGACACGCGACAACTTGTGTGATGAGAAGGTGATTTACGATCACTTATTTGAATTTTCCCACTTAGACTAACAGAAAATCTTGTACTCTGACCAGACGCGATAGATGTACCAATCCAATATTCATATGCCTCAGGCAAAGCTGAAAAAGTTGAATCGATTAAGCTTTGATCTTTTGCATGTTGATGGAGTTTATCAAACACATTGGCACTCCAAAGAAGAGTGTTGGTATAGGATATGTTAACCTTGAAATTTCAAACACATTGGCACAACAATTTCAAGATATGTTAGCCTTGAAATTTCAAACACATTGGCACAACAATTTCAAGATTATGATTTCTATTTACGCGTTGAGAATTTACAAGACAGTACTCAAACTGGAGTATTAGTTGTTGATTCTTCAAAAGCTTGTGCAGTTATCTCTCAAGATTCAACATGTTGATTGTAAGAAAGAAGTAGGGATTAAAGTTTGTCTTTTTCTTTTCTGTTTTTGTGGAGAATTTTATGAAAATATATTGTTCTGTTCTTTTATCTTCTATTTGTCATGTCTAATTTGCATTTACTGAGTAAGTGGTTTCACTGGAATTTCAATACAAAATCAACCACTATTAGTAACTACAAAATTAATTTAATTGTGAATCACTAAGAATACAACTCAACTTGTGCCATATTTCGACCATTTCATCGATTACCATTAAGATTTAACTTATAGTAGTTCCAAAATGGCAAGATACATATAAATTTTGTATGGAGGGGAGCCAAATTCATCAATTACTTTGTCTTTTTCTATGGAGTACAATTTTCACAAATTACTAATCCAATTGATACTATATGCCAACTTATTCTATCGAATTCAAATAATATTTTGAAAATGGATGTGGATCCATTACTTTGTCTTTTTCTGCAAATTTAGATAAATTTAACATCACACAAAATACATTCAAATATTCAAAAAAAAATTGTCCTGTTACATGATTCTTAACAATGTGCACTAGTTCAAAATCCATAACAATGTTCAGACACATAAAAAAATATTTTAAAAAATAATATAAATTATAAAATTTTCAAACAATATATATATGATTGCTAAGACCATCACTTATTTCACTCCTGAATGCAACAACGACTCGCAATTCATGTATGATATGTTTCAGACTACAAGAATATACTTGATATGATTGAAGCAATACACAAGAAATATCAAGGTACTCTTTAATTTGTGCATTTCTTTTTTTTCCCATTCCTTTCCACTCGTTGTCAGCACATGTAACTCTGTTTGGATTGTTGTTTCACGTCATTTCATGATGTATATCGTTTTGTATTGTATTGTGTTGCACCTTATTGTAGTGTGAATATAGTGTTTAGATAGACTGAATTGTTCGTTTTAGTTTAACATCTTTCCTATTTGGTCTAACTGTATCGTATTGTACGATAACATTCATTCAATGACTTTGGCACTAGACGATCCCAAAATGGGGAATTTTAGGTAAATTCAATATAATAGATGCCGGTTGGCATTCCAACCTTCCTTTTTCGTTCAAGGACTATCTGAAAGAGAATCCAGTACTTCTTGGTCGTGAATATCTAAACTTATTGTTTGTGTTTTGATCTAAGATTTCAATTCTTCGGTGTTTCAGCTGAAAGAATTTATCCTGAGCATGCACCATGTCTTCTACTAAGCAAAAATCTGTCAGGTATATATGAGAATCCTTGAATTTGTGGCTAAATCTTATGATATTTTATTAAGTTATTTCAAAATGCAACACATTTTTGTAGTAGTTCTTTTCTATGTTGCTCGAGCTCTTCAAAAGTATTGTCAGGTGTGTGCCAGATCCTCCAAAAGTACATACAGGTGTGACAACATTTTTGAAGAGTCCGAGCAACATAGTCATGTATTTTATGAGTAGACTCTAAGTCATGCTCATCTCTGTTCAATCAGATTTCCAAATGACTTTGACATATCAAAATCTGGATCATACAATGTGTCGAAAGTCCTCAAGACTATCTCCGTCAAGAATCATGAACAAACGTCTAATTCAAATCTCGAGAAGGTAGAAATAGAGCCAAAAATGAAGGTGTTCCGAAAGAAAAAGCTTACAAGAGTATTTTCGGAGGACTATGATGGGGTACAAAGGAAGATACTTGATCCGCGAGGACGTCCTATAAACATATGGAACAAATGTTTCCTTATTGCTTGTCTTAGTTCTCTGTTTGTTGATCCATTGTTCTTCTATTTACCAAGTGTTAACGACGAAATCTGTATGGATGCAAGTTATCCTATGGAGATAGTCCTTACAATCGTTCGATCAGTCATAGATGCATTTTATCTGGTTCAGATTTTAGTTCAGTTTCGAACAGCTTATGTTGCACCTTCCTCTCGTGTTTTTGGAAGAGGTGAGCTAGTCATTGATTCTTCAAAGATTGCTTCAAGGTATCTTCGTAAGGATTTTTTGCTCGACGTCTTGGCTACTCTTCCTCTTCCTCAGGTACAAATTAGCCCTCTAGTTAAAACACATTAATGTCTTTTAGGCTTACAAGTTGCATCAAATGCTACTTTGTGTAGCTACATCGACTGTAGGATGGTCAGTTGAACACTCTTCGTCTGTGTTATATAGATATGTATATCAAATCTTGAACACCCTTAGCGAAATTTCTGTTTTCAGGTTTTGATTTGGGCTGCAATCCCTTCTTTGAGAGGTTCGAATAGGATTGGTGCAAAACACGCCTTACGCCTAACTATCATTTCTCAGTTCCTCTTGAGGCTATGCCTGATTTTCCCACTTTCATCTCACATTATCAAGACCACCGGCGTAATGGTGGAAGCTGCTTGGGCTGGCGCAGTCTATAACCTCGTGCTCTTCATGTTGGCAAGTCATGTGAGAAAAACATCGAATTAACATTTGCTAGAATAGCATAATCTGTCAAATGATTTAGGGTGAACTAAAGCTCTATATTCCAATTTACTAACTACAGTTAAACCTCTCTATAACGACCTCGTTTGTCTGGTTGTTATAGAGAACACATAATATTACATAACATGAAAGTCGATTCCAAAAGAAAACTTGGTTGTTACAGTGAAATGTTATTACAGAGAATGAATGTTATAGAGAGGTCTGACTGTATATTGTTGGCTTATCGATCATTTTGTTTACGATTTTTTTTAAGGTCATGGGATCTTGCTGGTACCTTTTAGCTGTGGAGAGGCAAGAACAGTGTTGGAAAAAGATTTGTGATCAGCAGCAACCGTATTGCCAGTATTGGTATTTCGACTGCCAGAGGAAGAACGATAGCAGTAGAATCGCGTGGTACCAGTGGAGCAATATATCTACATTATGTGGTCCTAGCAGCAACTTCTTCCAATTTGGAATCTTTAACGATGCAGTGACTCATCGCGTTACACAGTCATCGTTCTTGAACAAGTATACATATTGTTTCTGGTGGGGATTAAGGAACCTAAGGTAACAAAATGCAGGTAAACATCTGTTATTTTTCGATTAAATGTTTTAACTTTTTGCGATCTAATTTTTGCAGCTCTATCGGGCAGAATCTCTTGACTACTACTGACATTAATGAGATTAATTTCGCGGTTGTTCTTGCAATTCTTGGATTGTTGCTGTTCGCGTTACTAATTGGGAATATGCAGGTAAGTTATTAGATGATAAAGGGATATCATTTTCGATCTTAGCCAAATTTGTACTGAGAATGTTTTTTTTTTTTTAATACTAGACTTTCCTTCAATCTACTACAATGAGACTCGAAGAATGGAGGATTAGGAGGACGGATACAGAAGAATGGATGCATCATCGTCAACTCCCTCATGATCTAAAGGAGAGGGTCCGTAAATATGATTTGTATCGTTGGGTGACAACGAGAGGTGTTGATGAAGATGCCATTGTTAGAAGCCTCCCTGTTGATCTAAGAAGGGACATCAAACGTCATCTTTGTCTTGATCTAGTTCGTCGAGTGAGTATCATATACCTCTATCAAACTCCCTCTGTCCCAATTTAAGTGTCTTACTTTCCTTTTTGGTTTCTCCCAAAAAGAGTGTCTCGTTCTATATTTAGTAAAGTTTCCAATTCCAACATTCTACGTGACAAGTTTAAGTTGGTCGTGTAGGTACCTTTGTTTGATCAAATGGATGAGTGTATCTTGGATGCAATATGTGAAAGGTTGAAACCACTTCTATACACCGCGGGAACTTGCCTGGTTCGCGAAGCTGATCCTGTGAACGAAATGCACTTCATTATAAGAGGACATTTGGATTCCTACACTACTGATGGAGGAAGAACAGGTTTCTTTAACTCGTGTCAGCTCGGTCCGTGTGATTTCTGTGGTGAAGAATTACTAACATGGGCCCTAGACCCTCGTCCGAGCATCATCCTTCCCTCCTCTACACGTACAGTGACCGTGCTCACTGAAGTAGAAGCGTTTGCATTGTCTGCAGAAGACGTGACATTCGTGGCATCACAGTTCCGTAAGCTGCATAGCAAGCAGTTAAGGCACACGTTCAGGTTTTATTCGAACCAATGGAGGACTTGGGCCGCGTGTTTTATACAAGCAGCTTGGTTTCGATACAAGAGAAGGAAAGAGGCTGCTGCGCTTAATAAAGCGAAGCAGAGTCCCCTGGCTGCTCCTCTGCCTACTGAAGCACGGGATGAACGAATTAGAAGCGTGTCGTTGGGACAAAAGGCTTCAGAGTTTGCTGTGTATGCTGCAACATTGGCAGCAAGCAACAGAAAAGGTGGAAGCATGAGGGGAGAACTAGAAATTATTAGTTCATTACAAAAGCCTGTGGAACCTGATTTTTCTGTTGAGGATAGATGAACAGAAATGCTCGAGCCAGGATTTTTAGTTTATGAGTTTTGAACACATTATTAATACATATTGAATGAATTTTTCAATACAAATGTAGGATTTGAGCCAAAGTTACTGAGTTCTGATGAACTCGTAGAGCCAAATTAGACTGTGAATACGAAATACACGATTGTTGTATCATAAATGTATGTACTAGTTTTCCATTAAGATTACAATGTAAGTCGATAGGATTGATCTAGCATATAAATTGTCTTGGAGCTATATACAATGAAGGGTGGTCAGTTGGAATATTTTTTCCCTAAAAATTATACCATAGTCTATATTTTGATCCTATTGATAAACTTGTTGGCCGAACAATATATATATATTTGTAACTTTTCCAAGGATTCTATTTTTTCTGGTGTCTGGACCTTTGGGCTATTTGCTAATTAATGGGTTTTTAGATAAACAACTGGAGCTGGACTGGGATATACAAGGCCCAAACTAAAGAATCTGGCCTGAATAACCATAATGTGGCCCAGTTCATGTTGAATAAAGACATTTGGGCTCTTTAATTAAGCATGAAAGGCTAACACATATTAACCATGAATTCAGTTTATCGAGGATATGACCCAACATAGGAAGGCATGCATGTAGATCGAATATTAAAGTAAAAGAACAGTAGGTAGCTGAGTCATGTTGTCACACTTCTATAGAAATCAACCTCTTTACCCCACAAAAATAACGGTAAACTCTGCATATATCTTATCCTCCCAAACGTCAGGTGTAGCGGACGGTATGGGATTACACTAGGTATCTAGTTGGTGTTGTTTACATATTAACCATGGAGCTAGTTCATGGGAGTTCTCCAATATTTTCCCAAATAGAGAGAAAATGGACAAGAAAAAGTATAGAGGATTAATGATGGATTTAAGCTAATATACACACTCATGGAGTAAATTTTTTTCTATACCATCAGTATAATTCAACTGGCCATATCAAATTTATTAATTATTATTTTATTCTTCAGGTTACTATATCAAATTTACAACAACAATTATACTCCGTGTAATTCCATAAGTGAGGTATGAGGAGGATTGTATATACGCAGACCTTATTCCTATCTTGTATCGATAGATAAGTTATTTTCGATAAATTCTTTTAACTTAAAAAGCATAAACACAAACATTATGGAAACTATTATATCAAATTTGTTATTAAAAATAATTCTGTTACTGTAAAGTCAACACAATAGCGTAGAAAATCTATTACACTATGCTTGCACACTTAATTAACATGTTGGAACCAATTGAGAAGTCGGTTAAGCTACTAATTAAGTTGACTATTTAATTAATGGGAATAGTTGATTAGAAATTACAGGAATCATTAAGATTCTTTTACCCCACCCCAAAGTGTAATTTGGAAGTAGGCAAACGACTTTTGTTACTGGAATTTGTCATCATCAATATTCGTGGCAGGTGGTAAGTACTTTACCATTTAAAATATAAAGATCTTGACTGTAAACTCTAGATATTGATTCGGCTTTGATAGTGAGTGTTTTACCTCCAAGGTAAGACTTTTCGTCCCCAAAGTGAGATTGTATGTCGTCTTAATAGAGAGCGTTTTACCTTCAATGTAAACTTTTCAATACGAATTTATATTAATCATGCCTTAAAGTGAATATCGAATACCAAACCTAAAAAAAGTGGAATTTGACAGTTAATACCGTTAGGATGTCAAATTAAGTTATTAATGCCTCATTCCATCCAATAAAGTCTACCAAAAGCAGACCACTTATTTGTCTTTATATATCAAAATATCAATTATTCTCATTAATTACTTTGTAAATATCATTGCTATTTCTATACTGTAAAATTACAGAAAAAAATGTTTATACACAATCAGATTATTATTATTAGTAAAAATTATAAATAATTAATATTGATTGGATACCTACAAATAAATTCCTAAAAACAATATTGAATATATATAGTTAGACATATATAACTTAAAATTAAATCTCTCGTGTCCATAAATTGTAAGCATTATATAGTTATGAGTTTAAATTATAGATAATATACATTGTTTAGTATAATATCTTTTAATATTATCGTATTACTTAAAAAATATTTATTTTTAGGTAAAGTTTTATAAAATTTGAAAATAAGAAAGGATTCCATAGGAAACAATGAAACCCTGCATGTTTTTTTGGTCTAAAATGGCGGCCATCCATGCATGCCTATGAAAGCTATTTATCAAGAAACATCAAACCAATAAGTTGATTCCTTTAATTTACTTTTTTTTTTCCTTTTAAAATTGAAATCAAGTAGTTTTTTTTTTTAAAAAAAAATTCTTCATTAAATAATCAGGTAAATTTAATAAATGGTTATTAACTACGGTAAAATTTCTCTAAATTAATATAGGCGGGATCATGAAATATTATTATTTTATAGACGTATTATTTAAATCCAAATAACTCAAAAACAAAATTAAATAGTCAAAGTGGGACCTCTTTGAACTTGACTAATGTAACAAAGCTTAACCACCGAAAGAGTTCACTCTTTGCCTACATATTTTTTTTGTTTTTTATTATACATTTTCAAGAAAATAATAAAATAAAATATAAATATAACATGTAAAGGAAAAAGAAGAAGAAGAAGAAGGGCAAATAAAAGATGGTCTAACTTAATAAAGGGGTCCATAATTGTTTGCAACTTCACTAATGTTGTTCCCCTTTTATGTCTCAAACCTCATGAGCTTGTCCACTTAATTTTCATCATTTTTATTTTTTTTGGAATTTTATATGAAAAAAACTCACTTCCTTTTTCATGGGATTTTGTGTCATATTTGTACTTTATATTATTTCTTTTTAAATAAATCAATTTTAAATTGTTGTTTTGATCAATCAAAGCATGCATAAAGTTTTTAAAGCAAGGTGCTTATTATGATCTCTTTTGCATGGCTGACCAACATCTCATTTTTTTTCAAAAAGAAAAAAAGGTCCATAACTAACTAATATACCACCTTGAAGTATTTTAAGGATAATCATTTTTCTTTTAAAACTTTTAACCGACTTTTCTACTATTAAATCAACATATTTAACATAATTTTATAAGTATTGTACTTGAAAAAGAATGAAGTGTATACAGACTTTATTCATATCTAATATGATACAGAGAGATTGCTCTCAATAACCCTAAAAATGTGTTTTAACAGACTTGAATTTTCTATAATGACAAAACAATTAAGAGACTAGTATGAATACACATGATTTAGTCATTCCAAACGCCAGTTTTATCAATATATTTTTGCTAATATGGTACATATCTAAAATTTACAAAAAAAATCCTATTAATTCAGACTCACGTACGGTAAAACTCATTTGAGGAGAAACATTTTTAAAAAAAAGCATTAATGAGTAACTGGAAGGTGGTAATGAAAATAATAATAAATGAAAGGTGGTATGAAATTATGCTTTTCATTTAGATGATTTATAATCACAAAAAACCTACGACTTATTTAAACTATAATTTTATCTTAAAACATTTCGTACGTTTAAAAGAATATATATATATATAATGTTATGATTACTAGTTAAGTTATATTTTCACAATACAACTTAATCTTGATTATAACAACAAAAAACCCTATAATTATGTTTTAAAAATATTAAACTAACATACAAATCCATCTTGACCAGACATATATAGTAGTAGTATAATTAGTTGTTGCGTAGTCTCTTATTCTGCAATATATATGCTATATATATTATTTGTTGTTTTATTAAACTAACGTTCAAATAATTGCTATTTCATTGTTATTTTTTTTCTTTCAATCCTATTTCGAAAATTCTTCTTTTGACTCGTGAATTTATCAAAAATAATTTTTCTATGATTCTACTCCACAAAAATAAGAATAAAATTTGTGTACATCATATTACAATGAATTTATTGTTGTTATTGTATTTCTTGACTAAACAATTGCACTAGTACTAACCTTCTTATAGGTTTAATAATAATAATAAATACACCTTCCACTATTAATATGATGGCAACTCACTCTTTAATTTCCTACTAATTTGAATAAATAAATCAGTCAAAACAAGAAAAGTAACTTTAATTATTCCCACAAAACTAGTATTAGAAAAACAGGAATTATTATCAAACATGATCATGATTGGTTATCTACTACCTTAAGTCATTACATCTTGCTTAAAATTAACCATTTTTTTCTCACTTTTTATCTTTAAGTCAAAGATAATCAAGGTTTAAAAGTTGTAAAGGGAATCATTGTAGTCACAACTTAAACTTCTTTAACATGATTCAAACACTACTAGCTATATATAGTTGAAGCCAATGCCTATTAACAATAAAATAAAGAGCGTAAGTTATATACATTATCAGTATAAGCAATTTTTTTATATCATTGAATATCAAATAATTTTTATCTGTTATAACATATAACTTATCGTAATTTCAAGATTACATATCTTACATTTCAAGTAAGCATATCTTTTCGACAACCTAATTAATAGAGTAAAATATATATATGTCGGTTTATATATATATTTACACTCTAGAATAATTTTTTTATAAAAATGAACGTTAACCTATTTTGAAAGCAAACATGCTAGCCATGCACTCATATAAGTCTCACTTAATAATCATTACCCAATGAAAGCACTCTAAATTTTAGGCTTTTTTAATTTTTCCAAAGTTGAACCTTCTAAGGTCAAAAAAATATATTGTCTCATTTAATTTGCACTTTATTTTGGTCTACATATATCACATGTTAAAGAACATGTTCTTTCCACAATTTTTGGATAATTTGTAGTCCAGTCAAACATTCCCCTTAGAGCAAATAGTTCCAAAACAAATTTGCTTCTATTTCCAAGAAAATGGAACCACAAATATCTAGAAACTACTATTCTTCGGTTTACTTGTCTACTTTTAATTTTGAACGTCTCTTAAAAAATAATAATACATTTCAAGGGGTCATGTTAAACTCATTTTGTTACTGTTTAAGTTATATACATCATTATCGTAAAAAAATTATAACAGGTAATTTGTTTTATTTTTCAAATTATAAATCCTATAATATAAACGAGGCTACCGCCTACCTGTAAATATTATTTGATTGACTAGTCATAAATATAAGTATTCACATTTTTTTTTTCTTCTGCTATTGCTTTGAGACAAAGGAAAACAAAAAGAGGAAAAGTTAAAAATGTAGGAAAAAACTAAAACATTTTGGCAGCCTTTTCTTTGACCATATTCAAATATAAGGCTGAATATAATTAAGCAAAAGCATATGAGAACATATAAGTCAATCATATGAAAGTTAGCCAAGTGAAACCATATCTTGAAAATTAGCATTGAATGAAAAGTACGAAATAAATCAGATATTATTCCCCTTCCTCGATCCATATATATAGTATATAATGTTTAAATTAATAGAGAATTCTTTTTTTTATATGAATCGATTGATATTATTCCATTCCAAATCCTCCTCGATACATTAGGTGGCAATGTTTGTTCTTTCACATTATGCAGACGGGCATCGTGCGCTCACCCATGCGTACGACCTTAAAACATTGGGCTCTATCGAATCCACAAATTGTGGTTTTTGTGAAAAAAAGTGATAGTTACGTGATCATATTTGCGAATTTTATGTGAAAAATTGTGTCATGGAGGTAGTCTTGTCAACGTGGAATATTCCAAAAGACTCATAAATGTTGTTTTACTAACTTAACAAATATGGTCAATAAAGCATTTGCATGTTCCTTTCCCAACCGATCGATTGGCTCAATCCCTTCAAGTTAGGCTTTACAATTATTATTTTTCTTTTACAATCATTAAACAAAAAAAAAAGTTGAAAATTTATATTTTTTTTTTTTTTTTGTTTTTTAATACTTGTTGTGGACATGACATTACAAATTCAAATTTGTATTGTGTAAGACTTATTAAAGGGATAACGCTCTCTATCATGATTTTTTTCATTCCAAACGCTTGATTAACCTTTGTTTGAAGATAGAAGAGTTCTATTCATTTTATGACCACCTTTTGTAGTGAGTCGAATTATATTTTCGATTTACTTTAGGCAAGCGGTAGCCCATTTAAAGAAAGTAGTAGTACTCCCTACTAATAGTTTCCTAGGGAAAACTTAGATAGCAACGCAATGTAAATTCAAATTAGTTGAATTTCAAAAGCAAATACCGAACGTCAGCGAAAAAAAACTATTAGTTGCCTCTTTGAACCCACGATGACTTTCAAAAAGTTAAAGCTCTTCATAGAGTGCATATGCTGTTATTTCCCTCTTATTTTTTAAAATATAAAAAGTACAAACCACCCAACAATTATGTGCAATTGCAATTGTCAATCATTTTTTTTATAAAAAAAAAACTAATTCTAATTAGTATCATTTGAATTTTCTTTACTATAAATATACAAAAACCTTGATTTTCTAGTATTATAATTTTTTACTAAAAAAGATATGTCTTCTTGATCTCTTTCAATTTGTTTATCCTATTTTTTCTTTTAATCCATTTAAAAAAGAATAATTTCTTTTGTCAATTTTTTAAATTTTAAGACCACAAAATTAAAAGATATGTTAATATATTTGACATATATTTTTTTTTCGTTTACAATCACAAAATTCTTTTTAAAAATAAAAATAAAATTCTATATCAAATAAGAATAAGACAAATAAATTTAAACGGATAATGTTATATATTTATGAGGAGGATGTGAAAGTGAATCAAGAGTTGGTCTAATAGTTGAAAAATGAAACAACCTACGTATATAGTAAGGGGAGACAAAACGTGGCCTTTTTATACTCAAAATCTTTCATTAAATGCTTTAAATATTAGCAATAAAATAATTGGAAAATGGTCATATTTACCCTTGTACTCTTAGAAAAGAAAAGGGACATATTTACCCTTTGTCATACTTTTTTTGATGTATTTGCTTTTACCATCCAACTTTGGGTACATATTTGTCCTTATACAGTTAACTTATCATGTCATCACTTTTATTAGTCTATGTGGCACCTACATGGCTCCACGTGTATATACTTTTATTATAATACCATTTATTCCTTCCATGTATTTACCAAAGCGTCCACAAGCACAAAGAAGCACCATTCCAACTGCTTTGGCAGCTAGGGATCTGCAACATGTCTCATGGCATAAGGAAGAAGGAATAAATGGTGGCTTCTGCTCGACCATTGTTCCTTGGTGACTGAAGTTTGAAAGAAGATAATTTCAAAACTGTTTGTTCTTTTGTAGATTTTTAATTATCAGTAGCTAATACTATATAAAAAAGGTAAAGAGATGATTTAAGGATAGAAATATTACCTATTGTTGGATCTTTCTCTCTCAATCAAGACATGAATGAAGCGTTCATCTAATGTGACCCAAGATGATGGGTATAAAATTAGGGCTAATGGGTAATGAAATTAGGGCGGATGGGATTTCACATTAGTTGGGTCGGATATAATACTAAATAAAAAGTAATTTTATTAATTTAATTATAAAAAGTAATTTAGCATCATATTATCAACGAATTATCCAAAGATCCTAGTAGCTCCTAATTATTTAACGATAAATTTAATACTTAGCTAGTATTATTTTTGATATGCTATAAAAATGCTTCGAGTAAGATATGCAATTTTCAAAAAGTCGAATATTCTGTTTGATAACTAAAATTTGTTGTGAAGGTACAATAAGCAAATTTTATTTTGTTTGGAAATATGCAATAAATAATTATCCAAAGACTAGAAGTAATAAATTTGGTTTGAAAAATAAGCAAAACAAATCACGAGAATTTTGTTGGTTATACTTATCAAGAATAGTTGATAATTTGGAACTTGCCAAAAAGTGCCAAGCATTTTGGTCAAGGGAAATTTGAGGGTCATTATCAAGTTTTTATAGAAAGTAGAGTTTGACTTTTATCTACGCAGTTCACTTTTACTTGTCTCGTTTATTTTATAATAATTAATTTAATTAATTATAAAATTATATTATATTATATTATATTATATTAACGTAATATTTTTAAATTTAAATGTATCAAAAGTATACAAAAGATATTACAAGTTTCAATCCTTTTTATCTTGATATGATAAAAATTTACATCTTAAAATTTTGATCAAAGATTATTATTCAGTTTAACTCTTGAGAAGCAAAATATAACTAGTAAAACTGAATGGAGGGAGTATGATATAATTTTGTTTTTTACATAATTAGATTATTTATAAGAACTTGTAAGTAAGAGATAAGACATATTACCTATTATAATAAGTGAATTGTTGATATATATATATAAAATCTTACACTATAAGTACATATAAATTAGATTTTAAAATAATTAACTCTATTAACATTTCGGGGAATAGGTAAAGATTGTGGTGAATGAATTCTTCAATTTAAATTTTGGAAATGAAATCCCATTAAAAAGGAAGCATGCATTTTACCATAAAAGTGAAAATTTTGGTGCGACTCCAAATTAATCGAATCTAAATACATCAAATCGGAAGCAAAAAAAAAAGTATTCAATTTCCTTTTAGTTGTCATAGTTTTTTTTTGTTTTGAGTCAAACAATAGGAATTTTGACTAACATTTTAAGATGTATTTTTCACTCATATTGATATGAAAAAATTATAACTTGTAGAACTTTTCGTATAATTTTTTAATAAATTTTTATTCTAAAATATCAAATTAAGTAATCTAATTTAGTTTTAAAAATTAGTCAAATTAAGTAATCTAATTTAATTTTAAAAATTAGTCAAATTAATTTTTAAAAAACGCAATGTGCTAACTAAAAAAGAATGGAGGGAGTACTATGTTGTCAAGTCTCTTTTTAGGCACGTTTAATTTTATGGTGTACATGTACTTTACTTTTATCTCTAATTTTTATTTTTGGTACTCGATATTTGATAGGGTCCATCATGATTCATGTAACTAATTCTCATTTTGAAAAATAAAATGTTCTTTATTAAGAATGTTATCATATTCAAAATTCTAACTTGAATCTTTAATTAAAAATAGATGAATATTCATCACCTCGCAAATAATCTTACGTGCTCCTTTTTTTGCTCTTCAATTTTATCAACATTATCTACTTATTAAAAATATTTTCACTCATAAACCCTATACTGGATTTGGCAAATTATTGGATTGCACCCTTCATCTTGTATATGCTCACATTTAATTTAGTTTCTTTCAAAGTTTTGATTTGAATATAATTGGAGAGTAAAAAAGAAATTGTATCCGTATAGATCACTTATAAAGAAATTTAGTAATTTATATATATATCAAGTCATGTTTGGGACAAGATTGAAAATTGGATTTGATACAAGAAATGATGGTGGGTTCATCCAACAAAGCATATATAGTCCAATGGGGCCAAGTGTCTTCTATTTTTTTAATTCTATTTTCAATAATGTTTGATTAATTCGAATTTATACTTTAAAAAATTTTCATTTTAAAAATAAAATACTCTTTATTAAAAGCAATTTAATTTTAAAATTTTGAACCTGAAAGTATTCGATTAAGAATGAAGAAAATATTTATCACTTCATACAATTTTAGGTGATTATGTCACCTTATGACCAATGGCGACTTGACAATTAAAGACTACAACCTTCAACACTATTTAGGTTTTTTTACGCAACTCAAATATTATTGAATTTTTTTGTGGGGGGATTGGACCTAACGAACTAAGGGTGTATCGAAAATAATCTTTTTATCTAATTTCAAAGTAAAAGTAAAATTTGTGTATTCACTACTCTCCACTGGCAGATCTTATTTATGAAATTACACTAAATATGTTATTATGGTTATTGTTATTATTATTGTTTGGGGGATTATTATGTATAAGATGAATATATGGACAATGATGTGATGTGTTGTTCTTAAGCGCACGTGAAATAGGTAAGTTAATCACTTAAAAAATATCATCTCCTTAAATTGTACATATTAATTTCAGTTAGCCGGACTTAAACCTCATGCATGTTTCCAATTGATATAGTACTAATTTATATAATAATTAAAAGATGATGCAATTGTAAACCGAAAATGGAGTAGAAACCTAACAAACTAATTACAAATATATATCGATAATGATTACTCCTAATAAGCGATAAATTGAATCAATATAATTGAATTATGAAAAGCAAGACATTTGCATTGGGAAATAACGGTAATAAATGAATAGGTCATGGGTTGGTTGGAGAAAAAAAGGTGATAATATATTTAGATTTTAGATCCACACTCATACTTAAATTAAATTAAATTAATTAATATATTTTCAACTAATGGATATTTATTATTACTATATTTTTTCAATTCAGAGACAACAGTCTGAATCATATACTATAATTTTATGGCCTGTTGGTTCATTTAACTTTACACCAAAATGGCCTCTATCACACATTTATTCCAATTCTCACAAAATGTACTTTTTTTCTTTCTTATTTACATGGATTTTAAAAAATGAAAACCTGCCGACTATTTCACCTTTTTACTTTTTTATTTTTCCTTCTGACTTTTCAATGAGAGCTAATAATTTTAAAGTGAATTTATAATCTAAAAAATTGTACACCACAAAATTGCAAATTGTGACAGTGCCAATTTATTATTTATATAAATAAAAATTAAATTACCCCCAATCAATTAAAAGTCACTTTCTACTCCACCAATTGACAGTTTGGTTTTATTACCATTATTGTCTTCTTATTTATGTTGCCATCCTTTCCTCTCCAAGAACAACCAATACTCACCTTTCAAGATATTTTTTTGCTTTTTATATTTAAGAAAAAAAAAAAAAAACGTATTGAATTTTTTTGAAATTTATTTTTATCTAATATTTCTTTCATTCACTTTTACTGATTCATTGTTTACATTGAATAAATAAATATACATATATTGCGATAAAGTGATATGTATTTTTCCATCATTAAATCGAAAGTTTTGCAAGTTCGATAGAGTGTAGTTTAAATTTTTTTGTGCGACTTTGAATTAGTCGAGTCGAGTAGTGCACCAATTACAATACAGACCATAATACACACAATACTTGAGTGTAAAAAAAAAATACACACAAAAACATGCTAATTATAATACCCCGCGTGCAAGCATGCACTCATTTTTTTTATGTGTGTATATCCAACATCCCACTAAACATATAAGTAATTATATTTTGATAATCTCTATACTTTATAATTTTTATTTTTTTTTGTAGTTTCAAAAGAGTGGACTGTAAGTAATCAGACACTAAACAGAGATGAACAAAATAAATAAAAGATAAGACAGATAGGCCAACCTGGGGATTGAGGATTTTTTTTCCTTTCAAAATAATTTAATTTAAATATGGGTTATTAGACAGTCTCTCTGTTTTTATTTACATGTCGTCCTTGCTCCAGACGTATTTAAATACGAGTTATTACTGGCATGGTCCAAGTTACTCTCTGTTCCTCACATCCTGACACCAACAGAAATCTAGTCATTTGATATTTGAAATTCAATTTCTCGATCGATTAATCAGGTTTCGAAACAAGAATTAGAATCCTGTCGCAATATATATAGATCCATATAACGATAAGTTTTATTTCCTAGCAGAAATTAACATTGGAAAGTGTTTATAGATATAACATGTAGAGTCCAATTTCTTATCGTTAAGAATATACACATTGCCACAACTTAGGATTAGGTCATAAACCCTCAATCGATTTTGACCTGAAATAATTTAGATGCACATCAGCAAATTCATTATTAGAAAAATAAGAATGGGATTTGGGACAACATGGTAAGCATGGGAGGAGGGAAATAAAAATTGAAATGTTTCCTATTAATAGAGCAAGTGTGTCTAATGAAGTAGGGTGGATTAGGGTACAAGACTGATACACCAATACCCACCTGTTTTAATTTGTTTATTCAATAATAATATTTTAATTTATATAATTTGCACAATGCTCAATGAGTATTAGTACTACTCCATCTGAATTTTTCACATATATTTGCCCATACAATATGTTGTATTTTTATTTTTATATATTGTAACTTGTGAATGGTAGTAAGCATGCTAGTAATTGAATTCTTATTTACTATTTGTTTAGTCCAAGAGAGAATATAAATTAAAAGAGAAAATAATGGTTTTGTAATGTCCATTTAGAACCTTTTTGCAGTTGAAAAGGTGTTAATCTTTTTCAAAGTTGCAGGAGAAAAAGGCAAAAATAAAAGATAAAACTAGATTAAGAAAAGTTTCAATATAGTACTGTTTATTTCAGAAAGGTAGAATATTCTATTTGTATTATGCTTATGGGGTTCATGTTGTTTTATTTTCTTAAGTGATGAACTTCTTTTAATTTATTTTCATCAATTTGAGGTTCTTTTTGTTTCTATTTTTGAGGATGGAATCTCCAAGAATATAGGAAAATGAGTGGAAAGATGAATTATTGATATGTGAACTTGTGAAATTATCATTAATCAATTGTTCATAAGGAAAAATGTAAAATTATGTATCATTAATCAATGACATCTGCATAAAAAAAATTCTTTAAAAGAGTTCAAATTTATATAATATTCTATATACACAATATAACTTTCCAATAAAGGATATTCAACTGACTATACTAATTTTATTAATCTATTGTTCTCATATTCAAGTAAATCCCCCCCCCCCTAAATTTCTACCTTCTTCTTTTGGACTACTTATGCAGAGAAAATAACATAATGTGAGGTTAGAGTCTCTAGAAATCTTGTTGAGAGCAGACTCCTCAAGTATGAGTTATCTAATCTGCGAATTCGAATTTAGTTCAACTTCCAATACGAATATCGAATATACGAATAGAAAACATAAAAAAAAAAACTTCAACTACAAATTTACTTATAACACAAAAGTGGATCGACAACATATCAGTGGGTTCACGTGAATTCAACAAACTTGTGTTCAGACTCTATATAATTATCAAGAAAAGAATTATATATTTATAATTTTTTTTAATTATGATTACTATATATGAACTTCAATTATTATAATTACTATATATTAACTTAAATTATTATAAGAACCTACAAAATTCTAACATTTATTAAAGAAGGATGATAGGATTTGGAAAAAGTTGATGTGGAGTGAACATCATGGGTGAGGAGAGAAGGTATATGGACCCTTTGGCCCTAACTAAAAGGAAGTAAGAAAACACCAAGTACCAAACTATTGCTTTCTTACCAATAATTCTACAAATGAAATTACTATTCCTTATTACTAAATTTTGACTTCACGTAACTATTAAGAAAATAATGATTAATATAATGAGTTTACCATTTTACTTCCTTTTAAATATGTAGTATCAATTTTGGAGAGTTTAGTTATTCACGTATATAATTTTTTCAACTTCTATAATGCATAAAATAAGTATATAAATTCATAATAACCTATACATGTATCAGTTATTCAAATTTCTAGATTGCAAACCAAATGTTTTACTAATTTTATACATGAATAATTTACTTTCTAACCAGCTACCAAACATGATATTACTTATACAAGATTTAATATTTATCTAACTCACCTCCAAACTAGCTTCCTCATAGCTCACAAAACTAAAAATTCAGTATTCGTCTCTACCCCACAACTCGTTTTAGTCCTAATATTATTACAAATAAACAAAAATTACTGAATTCGTCCAAAATCATACATAATACTGTAACTTCACCCAGAATGAACTCCACGCAAGAACATGAATTCAAATTAATCGAGAAAAAGGAATTTCGAATACAAAATGGTTTAATTGTAAGGTGGTCCACACGTGCCTAGAGAGCACCAAGCACAAGCGTGCTAAGTGATAGTCACGTGCCATACTCCCAATACATGTATAAGAAAAAATCTCATATGGTATTGAGCAATTGGAGTTTTTTTTTTGTTTTGTTTTTTAAATTAATAATTGAGCAATTTTTTTTTATTTTTTTTTTTGTTTTTGTTTTGGTGTGGTCAAGCTAAAGGGTGTATAGGTATTATTCATTATTTTTCTATATCACACGTATATATGTGAAAGACCCTATTGGTCTCTTTTGGCCCTCTATATATATTGCTCTCTCAGAGTGAGTAATTTGTAAGAATATAGCTAAAAAGTTTGTACCTTAGAGTTTTGTTTTACAAGGGGAAGGGAAAAAAAAGGGTCTTTTTGAAGGAATAGAGTTTAGTACTAGAAAAAAGTTGAGAACTTTTTAAGAAAATGGAGATGGAGAGTGATGTGATGGTGTCAAAATTCAAGAGGATTTGTGTGTTTTGTGGGAGTAGTCAAGGGAAGAAGAGTAGCTATCAAGATGCTGCTATTGAGCTAGGAAAAGAATTGGTAATTATTTTTCTACAGTAAAAAATGGAACTTCCCATTTTGTTTTCTTGATTTTTAGCTTTGGTTTCTTGGAATACTAGGATGTTGTTGTTTCTGACCTTTTTTTGAACTCATTTGGGTTTTTTTGCTTTTTGCTCATTTGGGGGTCAGTGTTTGTACATTCTTGGTATGTAAAAATGGGATCTTTACATGAATTTAATGCAAGTTTTAAAGAATGTAGTTGAATTTTAGGGTGATCCTATTATTTGGGTTCAAATTTTTTCATGCAAAATGTGATGTTTCTTTGAGTTTTTTTCCAACAGAAAGCTGCATGCAATTCTTCTATCTCTGTAGTTAGTGTGTGTGGGTACTAGCTTTACATTTTTGTGAAATCAATGTTTCCTGTTATTTTCATATACAGGGTTTTGCATCTATTCCCCCCAACCCCACCCCCTCTTTTATTCCCTTATTGTACAAACTCTTGCATTTATGCCTCATCATCATCTTGATATATGCTAATTAACAAGTATATTTGGTTTTTGGGGCATGTTATTTTCCATTTTGAATGTACTAAAAGTCTCTTGTTTCTTCATATTGAAGGTCTCAAGGAACATTGATTTGGTCTATGGAGGAGGTAGCATAGGCCTAATGGGATTGGTTTCACAAGCTGTTCATGATGGTGGTAGGCATGTTATTGGGTGAGAAAAAAAAAAGATACCTTTCTATGCTCTAATCACTCTGCTCTTAAATTAATGATAAAATATTACTCTACTTTTTTAACATGAGGAATTTAGTTAATCCTCTTAATTATTACTAACTCCTACTCTATGTTTTGTCATGTTATTGTCTGGCTGCAGAGTCATTCCCAAGACACTCATGCCTAGAGAGGTATGTCTGTTGTTTTCTTGAAAAGTCTTAGGCCTTTCTTAATTATATTATATATATAAAAAATAAGAACCTTCAATAGTATATTCTCATGTGTTTATGAGTTGAGACTTTGAGTTAGTTTCTTGTTAACACTAGTTTTGTCATAAGTATTGATGTTTGTGCTTTTTTCATTTTCTTCTACTTGTTTTCTGGGGTTATGAAGGAACTGTTTCTTTCTTTGGTCCTTCTTGGCCTTATCCATATATCCCCATAGTACTTTGGCATCTGGCTTTTTGTTTGATTTTCCCTTTTATGAGTAGCATGCTTTATTCACTCTGTTGCTGCTGTTTAGTTCTTGTATTTTTCCCTCTTGGCTGTTAGTGAGTATTGGAACATACTATGTTGTTCGGACTCTTCAAAAATATCGATGGGTGCGTGAAGGATTCTCCAAAAGTAGTGCATTTTTGGAGTTATCCTACACGGGTGGGTGCGGCAACAATTTCGGAGAGTCCGACCAACTTAGTGTACATGTACATGTATATAATGTTTAGTTTTGTTTGTGTATATATTTGGTGACTTTTCTACTATTTCAAAATGAAGATTTTTGGGTGGATTTAACTCTTTCTGAAATGCTCATCATTGCTTCAATGCATTAATAAGGCCACTACACTCCCATCAAAAACCTGTTTCTTCTCTGACCCTTTAACCCCCACCACCCCTTTTTTTTCTTCATTTCTCCCAAGAAGAGGGGCACATATTTCAAGAAGTTCAAAAAAATAAATGAATTCATATTTTATCCTTTTTGCACAGTTAACTGGTGAAACAGTAGGGGAAGTGAAGGCAGTTGCAGGTATGCATCAAAGGAAAGCAGAAATGGCTAGGCACTCTGATGCTTTTATTGCCTTACCAGGTTGGTATAAGCACTCTCACTGCAAGTCTAAATTTCACCCTTTGCACTCAAATTCACAGGAAAAATGCTTATATAAAAAGGACATCAGGTGCTTTTAGTTTGCTAATTTAAGCATAGATTCACCATATATCTTGTCTGTTTTGTTCATTTGTGAGTTAATGTAGTCATATTTTAGCTTGGTGTTCCTCACATTTCCACAATAACTTTTAAGAGAAGTAACATCTAATATGCAGCAGTTCTATCAGGGACTTCAATGATACTCCCTCTGTTTAATTTATTTGTTTGTTTTGATTTAACACCGAGTGTAACAAAGTAAAAAAAAAATTTGAATCTTGTGGCTTAAAATTAAAGAGTTGTCAGAAAAGAACAAGACATTCTTTTTTAAACAAGACAAAAGTAGTAAGACAAACAAATTAAAACAGAGAGTATTATTTTTAAGATTTTTCAAGATTTCTATGGATATTCTTGGATAGAAGTCCCAAGACAAGTTATATGTTTTTTCTGTCTAGAGGCGGAGCTACGATTTTAAGCTTTAAAGTCTCTCACAATCCCCAAAGACTCATGATTAGAGAAGCCTATAGTTCAACCCCCTACTTGTTGACCAATCAACATCTTGCACTGAAAATTAAGACCTGTTTTTTCACTACTTAAAATATTACTAAACTGTTTCTGTGATTTATTCTTTTTCCTTAAATGTCCACTGCCCTCCTGCAAGAATCTTCCTGCATCTCACTGAGAGAGAAGAAAGGAGAAAACTGTCACACTTTCACAAAATTGTAAATGCCAACTAGCTGTTGTACCTAACAAGGCATCATGCTCACTCTATTCAAGGAATTCTAATTGTCCAAAATATTCAACTAGTCATATACTTGTTCTGGCTGCATGTACACAAAGCTTTCAAAACCAAATTAAAAATAATTTTTTTAGTGACATTATAGCCTGAGAACTTAGCAGAGGATCAAGCCATCCTATTTGCTGAAGGATGAGGCCAAAATAAATGCCAAATTCTTGAAAGTGGGCTGGGCATAACTGGTTTTCTGGCTCTACTGTTCAGGCAACAGAGTCAGTTTGAGAAAGTTTTGGGAAGTGATTACTCCCTCCATTTCAATTTGTTGGTCTTTTTTGTTTTAGTCCGTTTAAAAAGAATTGTCTCTTTCCCAACTCTTTAATTCTAACTTTCCACATGACATGTGCGCGTTTTGGTACTTTATATGTATGTTTAAGACCTCAAGATTCTTAAATTTTGTGTCTAGTCAAAACCAACAAACAAATTGAAACAAAGGGGTATTTATTGGAATGGCACATGAAAGATACTAGTAGTTTTTTTCACCTTCTTTGCAATGTGACTTAACCAACCAAAGTTGTTTGGCATTTACTTGTAATTAGATTGTTTCATAATTCAAACAGTGAATAAACGTTTCATTGCATCCAGGTGGTTATGGCACACTTGAGGAGCTACTTGAAGTTATTACCTGGGCACAACTTGGCATCCATGATAAGCCGGTATATAATGATACGTGCAACTTTTTTGTTCTTCTACTTTCTAGCTTGACAAATTCAGAACTAAAAGCTATTTGTACAATTTTACAGGTAGGATTGCTTAATGTGGATGGATATTACAATTCATTATTGTCATTTATTGACAAAGCTGTGGAAGAAGGCTTCATCAGTCCTAATGCTCGCCAAATCATCGTATCTGCACCAACAGCAACGGAGCTCGTCGAGAAACTGGAGGTAACATATAAGAGACATCCACAAAGTTCATTCTTGATGATAATGTTCTATCTCCTGAATTGCTATATCTAACTATTTTTTTCTACGTGTATATTACACGAATTATCTTTAAAAAATTTGACTTCGAAAGCTGCAAAAGAAAAGGATATGTTTCTCCTAATAAGTCTCATTAACAGTTAAGAAACATTGATCTTTTCTGGTTGAAATAGAAGATAAAACTTAATGTATTTGATATATGAAGTAGTTCTTATTTCATACTATCGCGGATTGAAATGAAAATCTGTACTTATGAAGTGCATATTTTTTCTCCTCGCAATTGCAGGAATATGTTCCTTGCCACGAAAGTGTTGCTTCGAAGTTGAGCTGGGAGACGGAGCAGCTTGGCTACCCTCAAGTGCAAGAAATTGCACGGTGAAAACAAAGGGATTTGCAAGCATAGAAATGTGCATTAGGAATTGAAAATACCAAACTGGAAGAAGCTAACATGAATGAAATTCTTAATTTTTGTTGTGTGGGGATACCTTTTTTTGTAAATCAAACTAGAAATGACAGACAGCATATGTCCCTAGTCCCTTCACAAGGAAATCTCCTTATTTACTACTATAAGATGTAAGTACTAAGATGCATATGAACTTCCCTTTTAATGTTAACTTACCAAGCTTTACTTTTTGCTGTTGTATTTCTTCTTCTTTATGAAATATTATATGTTCCTCTTTCCAAAGTTTTGGTTTATTCCTGGTTTTCGAGCATCCTTCTCGTTAAGCTTATTGCCTGTTATGGAAAAACATAAACAATAGGAACAGGTTGTTGAATTCAAAATGTTCATAAGTTAGGTAATGTTGAATTCTAGAATTGCATCAACAATGGGAAAGACTTGTAACAGAGTTAGTGTTGTGGGGTTCTCTTTGTTGTTTCAAAAAAACACCAACAACATGAAAATTGATCATCCAGTTGTCAAAAGAAGGGCCTGTGACAACCCTGATTGAATCTTGGTGAAAATTATTAAAGACAATCTGAAAAGAAAAAAAATGAAAGGGGGCTTAGATTAATGGTAGAATTATCTTCGTATGATCTATAGATTATGAGTTTCGAGCTATGGAATCAATCACTAATACTTGTGTCAGGATAAAATGCATACATCACACTTTCTTTGGGTGCATCCCTTTCTTGACTTATCTCCGTGTGACCTATAGGTCACAGGTTCGAGCTGTGGAATGAATCATTAATGATACTTACTTCAGGTAGGCTTCCTTCTCCATGCCTCCTTTGGGTGCGACTCTTTCTTAGATTGTTTCCGTGTGGCCTATAGGATATCTGCTTGAATCGTGTCTTCCTACACCTCATCCTTTACCAAATCCTACTTGAACACATGATACTTTGTGACTTTTAAATTGAAAAAAAAAAGAAGAAGTTAGTAACAACTTTTGTCATTGCACTCATTGGTGGCATAACATCATTGCTCAAATGGTAAAATGTCATCTCTGTACTTTCCTTTTTGACTAGCGATGCTTTGATATAATTTATTCCTTTGTACACATTCACATTGTAAGGTCAACAAGAGCACTAACAAGATTGTTAACTAATCAAATGAGTCCATTTTTCATGTCTTTTTCTATTTTCTTTGTCTAGTATCTATACTACATTGACAATGAGACATAATTGCTCTAGCTAGGACCAACTATTAGTACTAATAAATTCAAGATATTAAACTGTCTTAATAGGAAAATTAACAAAACTTTCATGAAGTATAATTGGAGATGAGGGACCATTGGGGCCAAATGAGAGCACATGCTACGAGTTCATCTGAAATCAATAGCTTAGACTTAAATTATGTATGTGTCAAAAAATCACTATATAATAAATTTCGAATACAGTAAATCAATGAGTAAAAGAAGTAAAAAACACACCTAAAGTACTACATGAACTATAGACTATTATTCATCAAAACACCCTTCAAATATCAATTGTTCCATTTTCCTACCTGAATGGTGGTGTAGTTTCAGGTAGAAAACTCGCACACCTAATAGTTAAAATGTGTTTTGATAAATAGTTGGTGATAGTTTAAATAGAAAACTCACACACCTTATAGTTCAAGTTTTGAAACTCGAAAACTGGGATATTTTAAATGAATATTTTTTTATTATTAACTCTCAATCGAATAAATTGTAGTAGAATCTCAAATTCGAATCGCGTAAAATTTAAATTCTAAATTCGACTCGACGAGAAGCACATGTTTCTAATTGGTATTCAAGATTGATGTTTGCTGTTAAGGTTTCAACTATTAACACAAAGTTATGATCCACTACCAACGACAGGTAACAGAAAGGGCCCCTCTGCTTCTTGTTCCGGGGAACAATAAGGTGAGGTCGGGTCCCATTGCGGACGAATGAGGGATCAACAAGTGTCACGTAAAGGAAATCGTACGAATGGGAGATCGACACATGTCAAATAGAAGGAAACCATGAATTTAAAATATGTGGATTCAAAATTAGTATAATTTTGTTACATATGCTTAATTTTAATTTTTGCATAGTATATAATTGAGAAAATGACAAAAAAAAGAGAAGAAAAAACAGCTCTTATGTTTTTGGGGTAAGTTCAAAACAGTCCCTTAGATAGATACTTTTGAGCAGTTTTGGTCCTTTAAGTTTGTCAAAATTCAGCACGTCTAGCGGTTAGATTTAACAAGAACGATGAAAAAGAAAAAGGAATCAACACGAACTAACATTTGGAGGTGTAGTTTTTACATATCTTTTTGGGGGTATAATTTTACAGAGTCTGATATGGCCTTTTGAATTGCACTTTCTGCTATTTTTTATTTATTTTTGGAGTCTGGTGCAGTTTTTAGTGTTGCGATTTTTTAAATTTAAGATGCTTTCTTGGTGTTTCTAGTTAAATATATTTTCTCATAGTTCTCATATAACCTATCAGCTAAAGTTTATTAAATATTTGACGGAAACCAAAAGTGCTCAGTTTTGATAAAACATAGAGGATCAAAACCATTCTTGTCATTTTCTCATCGAGAAAAAAACTAGTTAAGTATAATTAAAATTACTGAACGCGTTCTAGATCCGCCTCTGATGAAAACTATGGCTAACTAGATGCATAAGCAAGTAAAGGAGAGCATGTGGGCTAATTGATTATTCTAGACAAAATGATAGCTTCATGTTGGTCCCCAATTTCACTTCATATCATGTACTAGTGAACCACACTTGGTAATGCTTAACTGGCTATAGTTGGAGGAATATGTACAAGGTGCCAAAAGGGAGTTGAAGAGTCAATTTCTATGTCTGTTATTTTTGGCTTGGGCTTTAATTATGAAAAGTTCATAAGGGAATTAATGTACTATTGAAATGATGTTGAAACATAGGAAAGGTTGAAAAAAAAAAAAAAGTATCCACTTCCAATATAAATAGGTAGGGGTGTCGTGTGATTCCACTTTTGGGATAATTGTTTAGGAAATAATCATCTTTAAAATAGACGAAAAAATTATATTAATCAAAGAATATGTCCACAACCTCTAAGCTTACTATTGGGTTTCCACATTTCCAAGGTTCAAACTCAAGACGAGTAAAATTAGAAAATAATTACTTTTTAACCCGTGTAATTGAAAAATGAAAAGTTGCTCTTGAAATGATGTTGAAACATAGGAAAGGTTGGAGGAAAAAAGTACCCACTTCCAACATCAATGGGTAGTGTTGTTTTTACAAAAAGGAGGGTCACAAAACTATATTTCTACGTTCGAGATTTATAGAGAAGGACGGAGAAATTCATCTCATTACACCTTTTGATGGTCAGAGAGCTTGTTACACGTTCCTATTAATTTGAATCATTGATTTGTCTCAGAAGTGGATGTTATTCTTTCGCTCCCTTGTCCCAAATTACTTGTCATGTTTTACTTTTCAAGAAACAAACTATATGCATCAATGGGTAGTGTTTTTATAAAGGAGGGACAAAAACTATCTAGAGTGTTTTTTCTACGTTCGATTTCTAGATAAGGGCGGAGAAATTCGTCTCACTACGCCATTTGATGGTCAGAGAGCTTGTTACACGTCCCTATTAACTTGAACCATTGATTTGTCTCAAAAGTGGATGTTATTATTTTGCTCCCCGTCTCAAATTACTTATCATATTTCACTTTTCAAGAGTCAAACTATATGAATTTTGATAAGGGCGGATAAATCCGTCTCACCATGCACTTTGATTATCAGAGAGCTTCTTACACGTCGCTATTAACTTGAACCATTGATTTGTCTCAAAAGTGGATGTTATTCTTTTGCTCCTCCGTCTCAAATTACTTGTCATGATTCACTTCAAGAGTCAAACTATATGAATTTAGATGAGCATTTTGATATGCATTTCTCATTATACTAATGTAAGGGGAAAAAAATGTTACTCGTGATAATATTCATTTAGTTTTCAAATATTTTAATGTTAAAATACAGAATTAATCTAATTTAATTTCGCTTCAAATATTAATCAAATTGACTCTCAAAAAACTAAAACATAACAAATGACATGTATTTTAGGACGGACGGAGTATAAGGTTAAATGTGCCAATTTTACAAAAAGGGTTTAATTTGGGAAAGGAATAATAATAATTATTATTATTATTATTACATATATAACAAGTAAAATTGATAGCTTACATAAATGTAAAACAGTAGAAAAATGGTACTTCCATAGTCTTTCTATAGACAAACATAAAATTCTTCATAGGAACACAATCATTTGAAATTATACTTTGGATAAGTTGGTGAACTGAACAATTATTTTTGGTGCAGCACATCTCTATTCATACGCAAAATATAGATATTTATGTAAATAAGTGATAATTTTTTAATAAATATTAAATTCTGAATTCATAATTCTAAAAGCGGTAGCACTCATAACCTTTCAAAAGCTGAACCCTTAAAATTTAAATCTTTAATTCACATTGGATTTTATTTTATGAAGAAAAAAAGGCAGCTAATTAATGATAAAAAGGGATAAAGAAAATACTAGAAGGATGAATTTTGCCTGCCATAATAATGATAATAATTCCTCAAGAGACAACTTTTTATAGCTGGCATATATAACTTCTGTTCCCCATTTAGCTTTCTAAAACTTTTTTTTTTTTTTTTGTGATATTTTGATAACCAAAATGCCTATAATGTTAATGTTGAAATCTTTGACTTTTGAAAAACAAATGTGTTTTATTAAGATTGGGATCATCTTACATTATTCCCACCTCATAATCGCTTCAGATATACGAGTTTGAAGTTATAAAATTCAAATTATTGGGGTCTTAAATTAGCATTTATTGAAATTTAACTTCATATTTGAGATTTAAATTTTGTATCTAAGCTTTGCCTCATATTTGAGATTTAAAGTTTGTATTTAGGCTTTGGCAAAGCTTAACTTCAAATGCGAAGGTTTAAATTTGAACTGCGGCTAATCAAATTTCAGATATTTAAATATGAAGTTAGGTTTTAATGAACCCAACTTTAAACCTCGAAGAAGAAGAAGAAGAAGAATAATATTAATAGCAACAAGTTCAATCTGAAACCTGGCTAAACTTTTAATAGCTTTGAAAAATGAATTATATTTTAAATAACTCTGCTACCAGCGTGAAATTTGTTTGGGGTAATTATTTAGTAAATAATCATTTTTTTAAATTATTACTCTTGCAACTTATGAATCTTTTAGATCGTGATTTAAAGATACCTTTGAGCAAAAAGAATATTACACGATAGTAATGATATATCTGTTATGTTGAGCAATCGCAAATATTATACCTGAATCTAATATAGTCCGAAAGGGTAATTTTTCAAATATTATATTTGTACAATTTATAGAGGAAAAATTTAAATGATGGCCTATTAAAACATGGGATATTTGCATAAATCAGTGGCTAACCTGGTGTCATTTCAGCCCAATTCAACAAGGCCTAAAATGAGTCCACTAAGTTTCAAGCCCAATTTCTGGACAAAGTTGTGGTGAATATAGCAAAAACTTCAATTGGGCCAATTTCTTATCTTAGATGTAGAAAAGGTTAAGCCGTTCATTTGATTGATTTGACTTCACTTAATTTACGATCCATGATAGAGGTTGGGGCCAGTGAAGGTTTAATTAGTAGACAATGAGCGAACTACAAGAACTTACTCATAACAAAATGATTAGAAATCAAGCGGAACTTGAAGAAATGTGCCTCTATCACAGAAAGTTGTTGCATGCTAACCCCTTTTATAGGTTTTCAAATTGAATCCGAACCAATATCAAACTAATCTACCTACTTTAGAAACCCCAACAACTCTATTTACATAAGTACTTACAAAGAGGAGGAGAGCTAGCATGTCGATTACAGTTTGGCAACGCATAGCTTGTATTTGTACTAAAAATCCATTCAATGTATATAAATAATCTATCAAGAACCTATTAGCTTTCTTCTTATAGAATTTAGAATCCACAAACTCCGAGTAACTATTATGGTCAGATAATAACCTTCCTCTATAACAACCAAGTTTTCCGTGGAACTAATTTTCATGTTGTGTTATATTCACTATAACATCCAAAGAATTATTCGAACAAACTTGGCTAAATATTTGAGAATCCAAATATTGGCAAATGTCAAAATATGACCAAAATAAAACTTCATATTCAGAATTTATTAGTGTTTAAAGTTTTGGTGGAACAGTTTGACATGTTGCATCTTCACTAGGCTTTCCTGATTTTGAATTACACAGAGATTTTCTCCTGAAAAATATATTCCATCTCCTCTTTGTTTTCACCGTCTTTTGGAACTCTTCCTTCATGTTGTTACACTCTTTTTCAAGCTCGGAAACACGTTCCCTCATGTCCTCAACACTCCTGTCCCCGTGTTGTCCAATTGCTTGGGAGTTTTCCGACACAAAGAACCATCCGGAGATTGATGTACGTAGACGAAGCTGTTCAAAAAACAGGACTTGAACAATGACCCTTAGGGGAAGCCTCTCGTTTTGAGCAGCGTGTGTGCTGGCCTCTAACGACAGCTTCTGGCAATTCATTAGTCTGCAGATTTGCTCCCTTTCAATGTCTGTCAGCCAAGGATGTGCCTACATTTGAATCGTGTAAATTCATTTTTTTAACCGGACTACAAAGGGAGTACTTCTTATGAGTTTCTATCTTATAAATAAACAAATGCTAAGCTAATTAGATCACCACACTTTTTCAAAAGGGGAGCTATGATTCTTCAAAAATGACACCAGGTGCACGACAGATCGTCCAAAAGTAGTGCATTTTTAGAGGATCCAACAGGGCACAACATCAACTATCAACTTTTATAAAAACAAAAACAGAGTAAAATGGCTTATACACTGCACAGTTGAATAATTATGCATGAAAAACATTTAAGAGTTACCTTCAAATATATATCGATTGCACGATAGATACCATCGGAGACTGGCCTAGCATACTCTGGGATTGCAGAAGCAAGAGTCTGAAATTTCGGAAACTTGAAATTAATATCAGGCGCGACCTCAGCAAGATACGAATCCACGAGATTAGCCACTCTTGTTATTGAAGCCAAAGACTGACTACCTTCAATCAACTGACTCTCTTCCATTATACATGGAGATACTGCTGCTGAAGCTTGATCTATTAACAAGAAATGATCTAGAATACGCTGAAAACAGTCGATATCATATAAAGTTTCAACCGTGTAACCGATATTTGGTATCAGCAGATCATCAAGTATAGCCTGGTCTAACTGCAACCCGACTCTTCCCTCCAAATTTACTCGACAGGATGGACTAGCCTGCAACATCATAGCAGTACGTAGCAGCCTGAGGAGAAATCTAGTCTCCGTTACACCTTTCTGTTTTGGTAACAACTCAACGATCTCTTCTAAAAGCGCCCTTTGATCAGCCTCAGACGGAGTAGAACCTGATTTAGCATGAGTAACGTCCTTAAAGCTCGATTGCCTATTCATTAGAGGAACATACTTCTTTGCATAAAACACGAGTGCACCCGATATGTTCCCAGCCCTCATTCCTCCAGCTTCAACAGCCTGAATCAACCGTTTGTACAAAGGTAAGCTGAGGAACGACACATCCTCGTACCACCAATCATCAGTCATCGGTTGTGTCTTAGTCCCCGTGCTTATACCATTCCATATATCACCACTATCATTACCATTCTCCATCACGGGCCAATTAAGCAACTTAGAATCGCTACAAGCTTTCATCGCTAATGAATTTATGCATCGCGACACAATGTGATGCTCTTCAGCATATGACAACACTTCTTCACAAGTTTCTAATGCTTTAATTGTATCTGTCCAATTACTAAAAACATCATTGAGGAAAGACTCGGTTTGTGATACGAGATTTTCTTCACCATATTCATTTGTCATTTGCAAATACTCAGATGCACATCTAAGGGCAACTACATTTAGAGGAGTAAGTTCAAATCTAACACCATAACAAAACTTGGCTACTAACTCAAATGCTTTAGCTCCTCCAGGTATGTCACTAAGCTGAAGAACGCATATCGATCCATCGTCTTTTGTTGATTCATTCATGAGCTTTTCTAGTAGTCCACTTCTTGAGAGCAAAGGGAACTGCAACACAAGTATATATCATCTTGTATGTTGTGTTCTTTAAAAAAGCAAAAAGCCCCAAAAAGCGACTCCTTGGGGCTTGAAGCGAAAAATGGAGAGCAGTGGGGGAGACAGGATTTTCATCGAGGGAATTCTACATTTACTATAATATATATACACACAAACAAGTGTGATTTTCCGCGAAAAGGGGTTGGAATAAACCCCCTTCTGCGCGCTTCTTTGAAGTAAAGCCTGTTATAGGATGGTCTAGATTTTGTTTTCTTGAACATCATCTTGTATATATTGTTTTTAAAAGCGAAAAGCAACAACAACAAAGGTCCTTAGGGATTGAAGCAAAAACCAAGAGTGAAGCGCGTGCTTCTTTGAAGCTATATTGCTCTGACTCTTCCAAAACGTCAACCGGTTCATGTCAGATCTTCCAAAAGTAGTGTATTTTTTGGACGATCTCACAAACGTCCAACAACATTTTTGCAGAGTCTAAGCAACATAGATTTGAAGTAAAGCCCACAATCATAGAAAAATTAGAAAATACTAAACTTGTATATATATATATATATATATATGAATGTATGGTTAAAAATACTAAAATAAATACTGAATTGAACCTTAGATTTAAAAATTCATAATAAGGAGTGAAAAAAAGAGTGTACCTTGTGTAGATAAAATGACATTTCTCCAATTTCAATTGTAATGTCACTTGGAAGTCCTGACTTACATCGCCTGAACAAAGTTTATATATACATAAGTTCAAAATAAATTCAATATTGAAGATAAGTTACATAAACAAAACCAAAATGACCAGCACGGTGATGCAAGTATTAGTGATTGTTTCCACGATCAAACTCGTGACCTATATGTCATATGAAAACAACTTTACTATTGATCCAAGATTCCCTTCGATTGAAATATATGAAAGTCAAATAATGTTTTGAGGTAAAAAGTCATTCATTCCCAATGTCATGTCTCATGTTATACAACATTACGATAATCAAGTACGTTTTGACTCTCGTACTCTGAATTCTTCACATAAAGTGAGACGGAAGGAATCACACCCTATGGATATAAGCTCATTTATAACACAAGACTTAGACAATAATACTTCTCTCAAAATTTACTCGTAAAATGTGAATTGATTTCTCATATAATCACTCAACTAGTGGTTATTCAAACAAATGACATTCTGAGATAACAATCATCAACTGAGCGACCATCTGAGAAATTAACTCTATAAAATGGTAAAGCTTAAACATAAAAACATAAGAACTTGTCAATTTTTTTTCTTCTGAATTGTGTGAATAAAAGAATGCAAAATGTCCCAATAACAAAATTATACAATTAAAAAAAAAAATTACCAAGCTTGGCCTTCACAACAGAAGGCTTCAGATTTAGAACCAAGCTTCAAAAGAGCCATTAAATTAATCCTTTTCTGCTAAGAATATAATTACACTAATTATAAGTCATATATAGAAAGAGTACTACTTTGCTTTCCTTGCATAAAAAAAAGAACACTAAAAATTATATATATATATAAGGAAACAAGAATTTCAGTATTTACTGTAGTTGTTTTAAGTAACTATGAAGTTTTATCTTCTTTTTATTTTTATTTTTTATTTCACCATAATTTTAAGTGAATACCTAGTCTAAAGGGAATTTTATTTTTTTGTTACAACTGTCCTCCCACTCCCCCGTAATACTCGCTCAGTGTGGATTTAGTCTACTAAATTAGCTATTTTGGTAACCCGCTCGATCCATCTAAGTTTAAATAGGTCAGATTGTGATGCTTGTTACCGATGAATTAAATTGGAAATAATCTATTGATTACGATGAGATAGTGCAACTAAAAGGATTAATATTTTTCAAATTAAAAAATATATATAAAATTATGTTACTTATTTTTAAAGATAATTTAGTGCATAAAGCATCCGATATTAGCGGGAGGTTTCGGGGTGTGATGTTAAATCATATTACTTATTAGGTTATTAAATCAAATTATTATTTTTTGTAAATCCAGTTTCAGATGCCCCTTGGATTTGCATTTAGTTGTAGAACCTCCCTAATGTAACAACAAAAATATTTGAAATCACAATTATCTCAAAATACAGTAAAAAAGAGAGTAATTTTTTCTTGGCGGAATACTGTTTACTTTTACTTGTCCACTTTGAACTTCACACGTCCTTTAATAGATGATAAATAATACGATCACTTTACCATTACTACTAAAAAATCATAATTTTCCCATTGAAAAATGCTTAATGGCTATTTTCATAGATATTTTGATTAAATCGGTGAGAAAATAAAAAATAGTAGTGCTTTCATACGAAAAAATAGGAAGTTTCCCAGCATTTCAGTCGGAATTTGTTTCCCACCATGCGTCTTTCTAGTTCCCACTGAGTTGGTTCGGTGAAAAATGAGTGAAAAAAATCATGTTGGATAGTATAAATTTTCCGTTGATTCGTGGTGGGAAAAGCCTCTGTTTTTAGTAGTGCACAATATCCATATTAATTGATATATGGTCTTATATCTTGAGAAGCAATTTCGGGAATGAGTAATTAATGTTGAGTGTAAAACTTGAAAAAAAATGCTTATCTCTTAAACGGTTAAAAGTGACAAGTAAAAATATACATTAATTTTTAATATAGTAGACAAAATAAAAGTGAACGGAGTGAAATAACCAAGTTGAAATATCCATAAAAATCAGTGAAATAAACAAGAAATATTCATGTTCTTTTTTAAAAAAGAAAAATTACTTATTATCATATTTTCTTATTTTTCCTACCATTTCAAAAAATATCAAAAATTCCTTCTTTTCCTCCCATCATCCCCTGTTCCGGATACATTAATTTGAAATCTCATACACATGATTTTCCTTCCTTTTTTAACACCACAAATTTCTCCATAATTACATCAATTAATCTATTTTTGAATTTCAAATCTTTTCTCTTTCCAATTAATGATTTCAAATTATTCAAGAGGTAGATTTTTTTCTATCACCTCAACTTTTTGATTTCTTTTACTATTATTTTTTTAATTTTTTTTTTTTTACAGGAAAACATGAATAATAGGCTCAATTTATTGACTATGTATCATATGTTTGTTATGTATGTGCAGTACTATTTTATAACTAAATCATTGTTTATCATATTCATAATTTTTTTTGTATATGATACATAGCTACGTCAAATTATACGGGCATGATACATAAATACTAATTTATACTACATGTATCGATCTCAAACAAATAATTTATGGGCAACAATTACATGTTTAATGTATCCCGTAACAATACAATACTTATCAATTTAAACGAGATACATAAATAGTAATGTATCATGCACTAATTTTTTAGATATGATACGTAAATTTGAATTTATACTAA